>OZ012740.1:2124974-2349167 GCA_963859935.3 Lathyrus sativus
GCTTTTATCTGACTTATAACAATAGAGTTTTCTTCAACGGTGGTTGAACTCCTTGCATTACCAACCGTTGAGTCTATTTATTATTCTTCTATGTTATGAGCATTGCTCCGAGGGGGAAATAGGTTTTCTAAAGTTGGACGAGTCATTTGTGGAAGAGTTTTTCCACTCTCAGATGCATAAATACTAGACAAATGAAGACATTTTGTGTATGAAGAACAAAATAAACAATACAAAAGACACAACATTTTTTTGCAAAAAAAATTAAAATTCCTTGCACAAAAGGGTCCCATTGGGCGTGTCAACTTGTTTACTGGTATTTTTAGTAAACAATAACGAGTTTTGTTCACTTAAGAGATTAAGCTCGGAAAAATCTCATAGACAATTAGTGAAGAAAGTGCAAAGACAAGTGTTTGTGCTTGATACTTAAATGTTTGAAAACTAATGAACGAAATGTAAATGCAGAATCGATTTGAAGAAATAAAGTAAATAAAAAGCATAATAAATGTCACAAAACAAATTCTTTAATTGAAAAGACTTAAAGAAATTTAAAAGATCTACGCAGACTCATACATTTCTCACAAATTATTTCTCTCTGTGACTTACATACTTTAGTTCTATACACTGTGATTGACTTATATATTAATACAATAGTAACCATCGACAACGAATAAACCTCTAGGATCTTACACGTATCCCAATACGTAGGCTTTTTTCACTCTAACTTGCTTCCATGCGTCTTCAAAAACTTTCGAAAACCAACCATCATGCTAATAAATGTGTTGGTAACTTCTTTGAACCTCTTAACGTCCTCTGTCGAGAGTCTTTGGTCGACTCCTATAGTGTTGTTTAGACATCTCCACATCACATAATCTTTGGACTTAAGAATATCATAACTCTTTAACATCTAGTGGACATTTTGATCTCTACCTTTGTCGAAGAGCTGATTTATGCAAATCCCTTCAATATTTTAGACATGTTTCGAAAAGAGAGTGATATTTTAGACATGTTTCGAAAAGAGAGTGGTCATAATCTTACAAATCTAATCCTGAGACTCCTCAAAACCAGTCTTTGACTTGACTCATCAGACAGGTTAATAAAACTACCTTAGTCGACATGGTTAGTATGCTGAAGCCTTTGATTGAAGCTCTTGAAACTTAGCATTTTCCAACGTAGTTACTACCATTCTTTGTTGAATTTCTTCAGCTAGAATTTTCAGGCTAACAAAAGCCTAAGGATATATGTCCAGTACCATTCCTCCTGTAACAATCCCCCATTATTTGTCGTGGTAGATTAGCCATCTGTTTCCCCCATTTTTCTTTAGCTTGCAATGCTTCTCTTTTTCATTTCTGAATTGCTTGTGTTATACTTTCGATTTATGAATATAGCAGTATCAGTGTCGAACTCGAACTTCGCATAAACAAACAGACAATACCCCAGTAGCATTGCACAAACTAAACAGAATAAGAGCCAAAATTATCAAGAAAATTAAAGTTAAACAATAAGAAAATTAAAATTAAAACTTCAGAAAAATATTACCTTGTTGAAATTATCAACAATCTCAGGCAACGACCCACAAAACTTGATGACTTTTTTAGAAAGTGTAATAATACGTGTGAGGTAATAAAAATAAATTCGTCTCCACATGGATTGAAAAATTGAATAAGATTGTAATCATGCGATTTGAAGTAACAATGGGTGGTTTTCATATTGGTTTGCGGAAAATAATTACGCGAATAAAACTTGAGAAAAGTTAAGAGTTTGAGAAGGCGATTATATCTTATTTGAATCTTTTTATCGTTCCATGTTGATGATTATGCATCATTTGAATTGAAATGACTTATAAATTTACGGCGAATTAACAATATCATTGTACCTAATTCATTGGTGTAAAACTCACTAATTTAGACAATAACTCCCTAATTGCTTAGGCGAATTCGAAGTAAAACTAGGGATCTATGTGTATTAATTCTCTAGCCACAACTTATAATTACCTATTACTAGTTAATTACTCAGTTGAATAATTTTTCTATGTTTGATCGATAGACTTACAGTCAATATCCTTATTCATTTAAATTTCCTTTGTGCGCTCGTCAACACATAATGAACATTACGAATAAAAGCAATTGAATAACAATTATAAAATTAAAACATTCAATTAACATCAAACAATCGTATGATCCAACAAAGTACAATCAAGTTCATCTTCTAAGACCTAATCAAAAGAATCTAGCTACTCGTAGTTAAATAATAAAATACCATGTGTTGATATGAAGAGTACATGAAAATCAATGAAGAAATATGTCTCCAATGGCTTCAAAGCTCTCCAAATTCGAACTTAAATCTTCCTTGCCGTCACTTTCTCACATAGAATTCAGAATCCTAAAAAATAGTCTTTCTTTTTCTATTTAAAATTGCAAAACACATGTAAGGTTTTCACTCCATCGCGACTACGATGGCTTGTATTAGGATTATGATAATGTTACATTGGACCCACGATGAGAGTACTGCAGTCGCGAGAATTCCAGAAAAAAATCTTCCTTTTGTTCTTGTTTTTTCTTCAAAATATTTATAAGCTCCCATTATTCCTTCACCGACTATTTTTCTCACTTCTTCATCATTTTAATTCCTTTCTTACTTGTACTTTGATTTGATCAAAAATACTCGTAAATGTTACACAATAAAAAAATATCTTCGGTATGCAATAGATATAAAATGCTATTTAGTGTCATTGTCATTTTTCAAATCAGTAGATTAAATTTGTTGGTCTCCTCGTGCCATCTCTAAGAAAAACAAGATAGACTGTCATGAATAATTTGTCTACAGCCCATGGTTGTGAGGTATGATATTCCTCTGCTTCAGATAGCATCTTGTACCATCTTTTGTTTGGAGTATTCAAATAAGATATGTTTGTTATGTTATTAACATTTTTAAGTTCCAAATTTAAAAAAAGAAAAAAAAAAGAGTCAAAAGTAATATAAAATAAGAAAAGAAAACAAATTGTGAAAGATATTAAATGGCGAATGTATTGTCCTTATCCTTTATGGTATGTCTAGCCACATGGTTACTATAAAGTGGCAATATAGATGTGTCGTATGGACTTCCATGATATGACTTAAGTTGATGTTGTTGTTCTTGCACCTTAGGCTACTTCGGTTATGGCTCAGGTTAAGGGTGAAGTTTTGACTCAAAAGATCCAACTTTTCAACTTAATTATTTTTTCTGACGCTCCTGATTAGTAGAGAGAGTGGATGAGACTCAATTTCCCTTAACGCAATCTTGTCTCTCCATTTCTATAAAATTGCAAAATCATAAACAAATTAGTAAATGTTAGAATAAGAAATGAAAGCATGCTCCAAAAAAAAAAAACTTCTAAGAAATAGAGAAACAAAATATTTCAGATTATAAAATATAATGTGACTTCATTAAAATTTTAAAAAATATTTTTTTGTTAAAATTACAAGAATTCATTGTAATTTTATGGATTCTACCACCCATCCAAACACACATGAAACAAGGTTGACATTCTTACATTAGAGCATCTCCAACCGTGAATTCATTTTTGGATTCTTTGTGGGATCTATTAAGTCACGTCAGCTTGAAGCAACTCAACTAATTTTTCACTCCAATGGTGCAATTCTAAAGAACTCATATTGGGTCCCACAAGTTTACTTTATATGTTAATATTTTATTCATATTAAATTTTATATCACTTAAAATAATAATTTTAATTTTTTTACAGAAAATTATTTCAATCTACTGTATAGTCCAACCGGTATATAGTGTTGTTTTAAGGAAAAATATTTCATTCTACTATATAAACTTAAAAAAAATTAGATTAAATTTTAAAAAATATTTCAATCTCTCCTTAGTTAATTTTAGTGTTTTAAATTAAATTTGATATAAAATAAAAATAAAATTAAAATTAAAAATTAAAATAAATAAAAATAAATAAATAAAATTCAAATTAAACTTATAATTTAAACTTATAATTAAAATATAGTTTTCATATTATAAAATCAATATTTTAATATTGTAATTATAATTTTCATATGATAATTAAAATGATAAATAAAATTTTATATTAAATTATAATTTTTATATTATAAAATTAATATTTTAATATAAGAACAGTTGAAGAACCGTTGCTTAATTAAGCACCATTCAACAAAATGACAATCTTGAAAACAACAAATATGAGTGTCATGTTGACAAACTCACTCTAAGAACTCCCATTGAATTGGTCTTACTTTTCTCCTCTCTCTTTTCATTACTTTTTCTAAATATATGATATTGCTAAATAACAGTTGGATAGGACCTGTGATATATTTGGCTATAGCATTGCTACATATGTTGGGCTTATAGATCTTATGAGTTCAATCTTATTGGACTAGTAAAACAAGTATGGCTTCATCATGTTATATACATTTTATTTTAGAAATTTTTTTAATGCACCCTCTATTTTTTTAAATACCACGTAAAAATACTAAAATATTAATAATACACATATTTTATTAATTTTTGAATTAATCCAATTTTATAAATTAAATTATTTTAGAAATACATTTTTAAAAAATATTCAAAAATATATTTACAAAAGCAACATTGTTAACTTTCTGCACTTGCACTTGCATTACTACCTTCTACGAGATTTGTTTTTTATTTAAACTATTATATTTTAAATGGAAAAATAGTTATACAACTATATTTCTTAAATAGGCATATTTATATATATATATATATATATCTTTTACATTTATTTTTCATAATAAAGAAGATCTATCATATTAATATGATATCACAAATGACATTGAATACCATATCAATTTTAACTCCATAACAATATTTAATTATTATGACATTGAATTATCTAAACGACTCTATTTTTTTTATAGATCTTTCAATCACTATACCGGATTAACATATTTCAAAATTTGGAGAAAAAATTAAAAAGTAAATCTTTTATATAAATAATATTTTATTTAATTAATATATTTTTATTTAAATTTTTTATAATATAAAATTATGGCAAAATACTTTTTTTTGGTCATTTAACTATACTCTTAAATTGATATTGGTCCCTTAATTTTTTTTCGTGTCAGATTGATCATTTAACTCTTAAAACATGTCATGTTAATCATTTTTGTCTTATTAACGACAAATTTAACAATTGATATTTGAATGTTTTCATCGTTAATTAGACCAAAAGACTAACATGACATATTTTAAGAGTTAAAGGACCAATCTAACACGAAAACAAAATTTAGAGACCAATTTAAATTAAAAAATATAGTTAAAGAACAAAAAAAATATTTTATATACAATTATTTATTAAGTTATTATACTTATTTTTTTAAAAATATTTTTTAATTAATAATAAAATTAACCCATCAAAATGTTATCATTTAAAAAATACTAGCAAGATGGATACAGAAAGTTAAAATTGCTATTTTCAAGAATATATTTTCTAAAACTATTCAGAAATGTATTTTTGAAATAAATTTAGGCAAAAATATTGCCCACGTTTTTTAAGTTATTTTTTTAACAAATCAATCATTTATGTCTTTTTTCTACATATAGGTCCTATTTGATTTTAAATTGTAACAATTAGGTCCTTCAAGTTTTGTCTGTTGTACAAATTACGACCTTAGTGTAACAAAATTAGTATATAATTGCAGCAAGTATTACTTGAAAATATCAAAAGTCATGTCTTACGACAGGTGTTACATGAAGGTATCAAAAGTCATGTCTTACAACGGTAACATCAAAATTAACAATGATCACCACTTTCAAATTAAAATACACGTCAACACTAAAAAAATCAAAACTAACAACATTATGACATAAACTAGCATGATATCTTCAACATGTTTTTCACAATCTCCTTAATGACAAATCGGTGCCATTTGTGCCACATAAGCGTTTTTGAAACGGAATTTACGAAAAAGGTCAACGGTGAACACGTTAGTTAACATAAATGATCAAATTGTAAAAAAAAACATAAAAGACTGGCTTATTATAATAAAATAATTTAAACGACTAAAACAATACTTTTGCCATAAATTTATATATATAATTGAAATGTAATTTAAAAACGAATGAATTGTGTATATTAAATGTGTTTGAAATATATCTCTCAAAGTTACATATAAGTTGAATTAAAAAGTCCTCTTACTTTTTAATATGTTGCTCCCTTATAATGTGGGAGACCAAGTTGATACATTAGTACAATATTTCAAAGATCAACTTATATATTTATTCTTATAGTTTTATTAATTAACTTTTTCTTAAAATAAATTTAATTTCTCTTTCTATATTTGATAAATACATCTATAAATTGCGTAACAATGCTTAAAATTGTTAGAGAAATAAATAATCAATATATTAACTAAAGTTTGGTAGAAATAAACATGCGAGGTGGCTACATATCTTAAGCTTAATAATGTAAATATTTATTTAAATTTCGGCTTCTAGAAAAACATGCAAAACAACGGGAGAAGGAGGGACACATAAGTTTAAAGATAATTTTGGTCTATTCGGTAAAAATGTGTAAACAAAACAAACATGTACGTGGAACTGGATCTATTTTACCATGAATATAAGTACTATAATACTTGTTTTAAAAAAATTAAAAATTTTATCTTATACCCCTACAATTATATTCATACTCTTAAATAAATAAAAAATTTTGGACTAAAATACTCTCGTATAAAAATTTATAATTTTTTTCATTTGTTCACCGGAAAACTTGCAAAAGGTCTTCCGGTTCATATTTTTTTTCATTTGTTTACCGGAAAAATTTTTGGAAGTCGTCCGGTTTATGTTTTTTTTTTTAATTTTTAAATTTTAAAATAAATTATTGACATTATGTGTCATTTTTCTCTCTCACATTCATCTTTTATTTTATATTAAAAATTCATTATTGAACGTCAATTCATTTTTTTCTTGCTCAATAAATTCAAATTTTTGCCTTAAATATTTAATTTTTATATACTGATAATTTAAATTAAAATAAAAGTATTATTAATAAAATAGTTGAGACAAGTGAGTAAAAAACAAATAGATCATAACCTTTTTCATTATTTGATTGTTGGGACTATATTATTATTATTATCAATATTATTAAGTTTTTTATTATTGTAATTATTATTATAATATATATATATATATATATATATATATATATATATATATATATATATATATATATATATATATATATATATATATATATATATATATATATATATATATATATATATATATATATATATATATATATATATATATATATATATATATATATATATATATATATATATATATATATATATATATATATATATATATATATATATATATATATATATATATATATATATATATATATATATATATATATATATATATATATATATATATATATATATATATATATATATATATATATATATATATATATATATATATATATATATATATATATATATATATATATATATATATATATATATATATATATATATATATATATATATATATATATATATATATATATATATATATATATATATATATATATATATATATATATATATATATATATATATATATATATATATATAATAGTTATTTTTATGTAATAAAATAAGAATGAATTTGAACTATTAAATTTTAAAATAATTTATTGACATTATGTGTTTGTTTTTTCCTCCATCATTTATTTTATATTAAAAAATTTATTATTGGACATCAATTCATTTTTTGCTTGTTCAATGAATTTAGATTTTTTCCTTAAATATATAGTTTTCAAATACTGATAATTTAAAGAATGATTAATATATGTTTCGGTCAATGTTTGAATCTAGAAACTTAAAATAATTCTTTGATATTGGATTAAATAAAATTAAATGACTAAGAACTATAATTGTATATTATATATTCTACTTTTGATTTGAATTCATGAATAGAATTAAAAAACCAACGTTAAGATGATTAAACATATTATAATATTTGACAATATTATATAAATGTTAATTTTAATTTTTAATAAATTATATGATAGGATAATAAATAAATAAAATTATAATTGACAATAATAAAAATAAATAAAAAATAAAAACATGAACCGAAAGACTTGCAAAAAGTCTTCCGGTGAACAAACGAAAAAAAACGTGAACCGAAAGACTTCCAAAAAGTCTTCTGGTGAACAAACGAAAAAAACGTGAATCGGAAGACTTCCAAAAAGTCTTCCGGTGAAAAAAAAAATATGAACCGGAAGACTTGTTGCAAGTCTTCCGGTGAACAAATGAAAAAAAATTATAAATTTTTATACGAGAGTATTTTGGTCCAAAAAATATTAATGTAGGGGTATGAATATAATTATAGGGATATGGAGTAAAATTTCTAAAAAGCATGTACCCACATATCTCGTATTCGAGTCCATATATGTGGATATAATAACATCTTTCCATATATCTTATAAATATTTATACTTATATCCGTTATTCATATTTTTAATAAAAATTAAATCAATCAACTATAAAATATTGGCTTAGTTACAATTTGGTCCCTTATTTTTAATTTTTTTAAATTTTAATCTTTCTATTTTAAAATTCACTTTATTGATTCTATTTGAATTTCTTTCGAAATTTTAATCATCTACTTTGAGTCTCATTTTATATGACGTGGCAACTAAATTGATATTGCGACATATATTATGTGACATAATTGAATTTCCACGCATTTATAATTACTTTTTATTTCAATAATAATATAATTTTACCATCTAGACCATCAAATTTCTTTAATTATTTTATGTAAAGATATTTATTTATTTCAAAATGAAGTGGCATCAACTCTGTTGAAATTTCAGAGTCACAGCCAGCCAAATATCTTGAAAAGTATTTTTCACGGCTGTATTAAATTTTGGAAATACTAATATAACTATGTAGGTATTAATAATAGATGGTCGCAAACTATCTTAATTTTCCTTCAACTTCAAAATATTTACACACACTAAAAAACAATTAAGTAATTGATAAGTGTTCTCTTTCAATATCACTACAATGAAACCAAAGGATGGCACTTGAGTCTCGTGGCACGCCACCAGTTGTTGAAATCAGTGAGGAACCACCTACTATAGATATTATCAAAATTCCTTCTATAAAGCTGCAAGACTTTGTGACAAATACCATATTTGAGATATGCCCCTCAATTTTTTCTACCACTTTGTCATGTCCTTCAGGTGTTGGGGAGAATATGAATTTGAATGGTTTAAAAGAGTGGATGGGGGAGGGGTTCAATAAATCTTTCCAAAAAAATAACCCAATTTAAAATTTACTTTTGAAAATCAGATATTAAAAATTGCTTTTGTATAGCGGAACTTATAAAATGTATATTCTTTTTGGATGGAAACTAGTCAATACTTAAGTATAAACACAAAATAGAAGATATATGAAAAGTTTTAAATCAATAAATGTCTCGATTGATTCAAATGGATTTACATGAAGTGTGTGAAGAAAATGTTATCAATTGAGTAAGAAATCTAACAATACAATTTTCAATGTTAATCAAAAGTAAGAAAGTTTCAAATTCTTAATACAATAAACCCTAATATCATGCGACTATACGAAAATAATAAATCTAAACATACAGTTACAGTTGAGTGTGTGTGTGTGTGTGTGTGTGAGAGAGAGAGAGAGAGAGAGAGAGAGAGAGAGAGAGAGAGAGATGTAATACGTTGAATTTATAGCGGTTTGACAATTTGTCCTTGCTTATGCCTAATCCATACTCTAATGGTTTTTCATTGAAAGTTTGTTGTTCTCCCTCTATGATTTTAATAAATTTACACATATTTGTTTAATACAATCACAATTTGAATAATGCTAACAATAAATATATTTGATATGAATCCTCTTCGACTATACACAACTTCTAACACTGAATCCATATGAAATATTTACTCAACTTCAACTTCAATATTCCAACTTTAAGAATGATAATCCAAGCTTCCATTCATAAGTGACCTTTACCCAGACCTAGCGATTCCTTGAGCCTTAAAATTCCTGAAGATGAGAAAAAAAGCCATCTTCGTCTGTAGGCTTCCGTACAACTCTATTGAAGTAATCTTGGATAAAAGAACCTCCTTCTTTTTATGCTGGATTTGTCGATCCTAGCCACAACACCACACGATAATGCCAATCGCATGATATATTCAAAAATCTTCGCAAAGCATTAAATAAAATAATGATCCTCCTCACGCAGATCTCACACCCTAAGATGAGAACTTAATCCAAAAGGAAATGGAACATGCAAGAGGTTAAAGGTGAAGAGATTTCGATTGCAAATCTCAAAACAAGATTCAAAACCCTTTTTGAAAGTTGTGAGAAAATGTGTGTTGTGAGTTATAAACCATAGAATGCTATGGAAGTTTTGTATGAGGGATATAGAAAAAATGCTTTATGTATGTGCGAGAGATGAAGTACAAAAATAAGAGAAAAAAAGTCATTTGATTCGATTCACAAACAAGAAGTATGAGTCGATTCAAGAGAGTGAATGATTTGAATCAAAATTCAAAAACCAAGAAAAACAACTCCCTTGATTCGAGCAACCCTTTTTCTATTTGAGCCATGTTATTCAAGTAAACTAGATCTGTGATTCAAATCCAGATCACATAATCATACAAAAATAAATTATTATCTTGATTCGAGACAAGCATGTATGTAATTTGAATCAAACCACTTTAATTTGAGTCATGCATTATTGTGATTCAAATCAAACTTAGAGAGACAAAATCTTGTTTTTCAGAACCATGTTTGATTTGAGTCAAACTGTTCATATGATTCGAACCAGACTCACCGAAGAAAAATAGTTATTTTTGCATAAAGTTTTATGTGAGTCATGAGATCCTATGATTCGAATCACACTTAAATATTTTCAAATTTTCATCAAAATGAAGTGGTATACTAAATATGGACTTGGCACGACTTAAACCATTCTCAAATGTACTTCTTGATTCAAATATTTAACTATTTGATTAGAAGCATATTGCTAAGACTTTAATCAAACAAATTGATTTATGCATGTGTAAAATGATTAAGCACTCAACCTTATAATGAACAACTATATGAGGAGACTTAATTTCAACAAAATAAACAAAAAAAGTAAATTGACAAACAACAAAACATAAACTAGTAAACCCTATGACATAGAGGCAACTTCATCAGGTATGACCTATCCCTTAGCCAAATATGTGAATTATGCTAACTTTTCACTACTACACAAGAATTTGTTAGTTGTTATTTCTACAACTATAGAATTGCAAAGCTTAGCTAAAGTTGTCAAATGTATCTAATGGTGAAATTCTATGCAGCTAGAAATTGAGGCTCTTGGAAATAATGGTACTTGGACAGTACAAAAACTTCCTTCAAATAAAAGGCTAACATCAACAAATGGTATATCGAATTAAATATCATTCATATGAAAATATTGAGTGTTGTAAGGCAAGGCTCGTTATTATGGGGAACAACCAAGCCAAGGGGTTGAAATATCATGAAACCTTTGCTCTTGTTGTGAAAATGGTAACTGTAACAACATTTCTCGTTGTTGTTACTACAAAACATTGGGAACTTCATCAAATGGAGGTTCATAATGCTTTTTTACACAATGAGCTTGATGAAGAATTGTATATGAAATTACCTCTCGATTTGAATACTTCTACACCAAATCAGGCATACCGTTTGCGTAAATCTCTATACGGCTTAAAACAGGCACCTCGATGTTTATTATTCAAACTCAAAAGCACTTTTCTATGGTTTGGTTTCACATAATCATACTCTGATTACTTTCTCTTTACTATACATTGTGAGTTTTTAGATTTTTATGTGTTAGTTTATGTGGACGACCTTATCATTTTACGTAACAAAAACAAAGAAATTGAGTATTTTGAATCCTACTTGAGCACGAACTGTCATACAAAAGATCTCAGTACTTTAAAATATTTGCTTGGCATTAAGATTGCTCGTAGTTTCAAAGGAATTTTTTGCACCAATAAAATATACACTTAACATCATCACCGAAGTAGGGTTATGGGTGCTAAACATGTTGGCTTTCCCTTAGATAATAATCATCATCTTCCCTTGGCTACTGGAACTCCAATTTCCAATCTGGTCGCTATCAAAGACTAGTAAATTGTTTGGTGTACTTAACTATCACTAGACTAGAACTTTCTAACTTTGTTCATATGTTAGCTCAATTTATGAAAAAACCTTTAGAAGAACACTTGAAGGTATCTCTCCGTGTTTTTTTTTGTCTCAAGGGGAATCTCGACCATGGTATTCCTCTCCAAGATGATTGTGATATTGAAATTAATGCCTGTTGTGACTTGAATTGGACATGATGCCCTTTAACTAGGTGTTATCTTACTGAATGGATTTTTTAAATTGGGAACTCACTTATATCTTAGTAAACCAAAAAGTAACAATTTATCTTAGGTTCCTCGGTTGAGGAAGAATATGTTCCTTAGCTACTACTGCATGTGAGCTCAAATGGTTAAAAACATTTGTGTGTGTGTGTGTGTGTGTGTGTGCGCCTTTTAATTTTACCTCATGAAGATATATTGTGATAGTTATTTGTCATTGCATATATATGTCGATCTAGTTTTTCACGACCACAAAAAATACATCAAAGTTGACTATCATTTTGTGCGTGGTGAACTTCTAAAAAGAATTTCAACTCAACACATGTTCATTAATATTCTTATATATTTATTAAAGTATTGAAAAACAACAATTTAATTACTTTCTAAACAAATTAGGTATTCATAATTTGCATGCTCCAACTTGAGGGAGGATTTTAGGCAAATATATCTTGTCAATAATATCAAGAAGATACTATCATATGATCACATTATGCCACCAATTTTACATATCTTCAATTTACTATTCTTAGTATCAATTTAAATGTAAATGCTAAATATTAAGCAATTATATTTGGAATGATTATATATATATATATATATATATATATATATATATATATATATATATATATATATATATATATATATATATATATATATATATATATATATATATATATATATATATATATATATATATATATATATATATATATATATATATATATATATATATATATATATATATATATATATAAAATTAAGAATCAATGAAAGGCTATGAAATTCCATTACGAATTATTCTTTGTTAGAAGACTTGCCCATGTCACTATTTTGTAGCTGAGAAGAAAATGAATAGGTTATCATGTTTAGAAGAGACTCTAGATAGAAAGTCATCGAGTAGTAGTAGAAAAAGGCATTGAACAACATAGGATTTGTTGTTGCTTGTAAGTCTAATCGAACTAAACTACTAATAAGTAATCTTCCTTTTTTGAGTTGTGGGCTCAACCCCCCTCGGACGTAGGGGTATTTTCACAGAACTGGTAAATAATTGATTGTGTTGTTTATTGCTTTTCTACTTCATCATCTATAAATTGTTATAGTGGCGGTTTTGGTGTATCTTTTCGAACTTGTTGTCGGAGCATCGTATTCGACATCTTTTCCTTGAGGAAAAAAATTTCAAATACAAAAAATGATTAAAAAGATGCCTTAATTGAACTAAAACCAGATGCAAATCACAAGAAATGGGAAAATAATTTTGAGAAAAATTTAAATGAAAATAGAAGACAAACATTAAAAGGACATAAAGAAGATCTAAAAAAGAGAAGACACAAAATACATCAAGTCCAAAATTATCACTCAATCAATGAAAAGATTAAACAATTAACATTCCTTTAAACTACATGCCAAGTTATCGTCAATACAACTTAACATGCGGCACTATCCACAATCTAAAAAAACGAAGGTAAAATATGGAAATAGTCAATGGTTTGAAAACTTTTGTAATCTAGGTTGTATTTTGTCATGTCGTCTTATTCAATTAAGGCCATTAAAGATACAATATCGTTTGAGGGAGCAGGGATAAGGAGTTACCCAAATTGGACTGACTTATGATCCCATGATATATAAGACAACCACTAGTAGTTTTATAGAGCAACGTGTTGAAATTACACCAAAACTATAGAGATATCCGGATCAATCTTGATGAATAAGAAGAATCAATCACACTCAAGTGAATCAACCACACCTTGGTTGCAAGATGACTCCGCTGCATATAAATTTGAGAAGAAAAGAGAAGATGAATTGGGGAAGAAAAAAGAATTAAAGTTTGAGAGAAAAGGGGAAGAATGAGAATATTTCTGTAGAGTTTCTCTCTTTCTTCAAATTAAAGTTTATTCAATCTTTTTTCTATGCAACTGCATTATTACAATGATACGATACCTCTTTATTTATAGGCTGAGATTGCTTACACACCAAGCAATCTCCAACTATCCTAACTAACTCAGCTAAAACAAACAAATAAAGTTAAGTCAAAATTTTGTCAAGATACACTTTTTTGATATTTCGACAATACTAAGTGTTTCGATACGAACAAACATTTTGACAACTCCTTGCTTCTTTCGAGCAACATGCTTTGACACCAAGAATTACATTGTCAACACAAAGAGCACAAAGATCCTTGAAGAACAAGTCATCTGTTTTTTTAATCATAAAATACCAAATTCCTAAGACCTTTGTGAGATACACCATTCACACGATTTCACATACACTCTTGCCAAGAACACTAATTAAAAATAAGTAATAAATATATGTATCTAGATTAACTTGGTTTAGTTCAGTTTTTAGCTTGAAATTTGATCTAATTGATTTTTATCAAAAGTAAATATAAGTAAATGTCAATAATTTATTAGCGTTTAATGTATTTATTCCAAAATTATCTCTACATTAATTACTTTATAACGTTATAGATAACAATTTAATTAAAGGTATATTAGTAATTGAATTATGTCTCTTACATTAAATCACTTAACTATAATTCTTAATAAATGTGAAAATTAATTACTTTTTCTTATAAATCAGGTCGGAGTACTAATCAATTTTATAAAATTTATAATTTTTTTGACTCAATTTGCAATTTTATTTTAAATTGGCTATAATTGCAATTAAAGTATAATCTCTTCTCAATATTTGATAATCTCTTCTTAATATATATACTTATCTATTTGATTTTAGAAACTAAAAAGAAAATCTTTCCCATTTTGAGTGTTATTAGGTATCCGAGTATTCACCTTCAAATTTAAATTATTTTTCAGTGAAAAACAATTTATTTTAACAGAATAAAAAACAAAAGAGACATATACTATCATAAATCATTTTCCTACCTAACGTAGTACTAGTTTTGTGGAATCAGAATCTCTTTATTTTCCCAAGATAGATACCTCTTAACAAAGGGACTGGCAGCTTTTTAGATCCAACACCATAAAAATGTGGCGTGTTTCCTCCACATAATACCTGCATGATACATTGCTTCTATATATATCTCATTGTTTTTTCTTGCTATATAGTTGGAATATTCAATCACTAAGATTCAATTTTTTTGGTCACGGTGGGAAAAAAAATAAAATAAAATTTGATTTTTTAGGGTTGTAGCTAACCACTTTTTCTTCCACCTAACAAAACCACCAATTTTGAAGAGAAAGAGAGTTTTAGTTTTACATCATTTTCCATTAGATAAAATAAAACAAAGAGAATACAGTAGGTACTTATTTTAATATTTTCTTATGTTTTATTTGCGTTGAAAGAAGACAGCTTATTTGCATGTTGAGATTTGGGTCCTTTCTTTGAATGGGTTGTTTGGATTCTTCATTTGGTTAAGAGTAAACAATTTCATTATATATACTCTAAGTGTAAATTATTTTATCTTACTCCAAATTATAATCTTTAAATTGAACTTAATTTAAGAATTAATTTGTTGAATTGTTCGACAAAAAAAAGGAAGATGTCAAATAGCCTAGTGTGTGTCAAAACACTTAGTTGTTGAAGTGTCGAGGAGTTGGCTTCGATATGAATTTTATCTTAAACCTAATTTTGTAGTATTGCAAGAATTAAATATTTTGGACTTTTGTTTTTGAACTTTTCTTAGAGAGCAAGCAAGCTAAATCTATAAATAGGGAGTAACCCTATTATTGTAAAGTGTGATTCACTTCAATAAAATTGCAGTTTAGAGAGTAGAGAGTTACTCTGCAGAAATTCTTCTTTTTCCCCTATATTTGTATTGAATCCCCAATTTCCTTTCTTCCCCAAATTAAAATTTATTTTCTTGTTTTCATCACCTTGTGCAGCGATACAATCTTGCAACCAAGGCTGGTTAATTCACTCGAGTGAATAGTGAATAACAAGAGGGAATTCGCTCGGCATCATTGAATTCTGTATATCAAGATTGATTCAACATTAATCAAAGTCTTGGGTTTAATTCTAACATATGGTATCTAGAGCACTGGCTGAGCAATTTGTGGGAAGTAAAACACGATGACGATGAATCATTCGAATAAGCATTTTCCAGCGAGTCTCCCAATTCTGAAGGGTCAGAATCATGAGAATCGGTGCAAACAGATGAAGGTGCTTTTCTGTTATCAAGATCTTTGGGATCTCATGAAGGAAGGAGTAACACCACTTGCAGAAAACACGTCGGATCGAGAAAAAGATGCATACAAAGAATTGAAGAAGAACGATTATAAAGCTCTCTTTATAATTCATCAATGTGTTGATCCAAAAAATTTCGAAAATGTCAGTGATGTAGAATCAGCGAAAGAAGCATGGAAAATCTTGGAGAAATCGTTTAAAGGCGTATAAAATGTGAAAGAGGCGAGGTTACAAACTCACAAAAGGACGTATGAATTGCTTTAGAGAAAAGAAAGTGAAAGTATAACATTTTCACTAAGGTTACAAAACTGGTGAATCAAGTCAAGGCATGTGAAGAAGTGTTGATATCAAGATCAGTTGTTGCAAAGATCTTGAGGTCATTGGCTCTAAAGTTCAGCCACGTGGTAGTGGCCATAGAAGAGTCGAAATATTTTTCAAGTTTGACAAAGGAATAACTTTAAAGGACACTTGAATATCATGAACAAATGATGACTGAAAGAGTTGTTGGCAAGTCAAAGAGTGACGTGGCTTTGCAGGCGCAATCAACAAAAGAAAAGAAGGGCAAAAGAAGTTAGAAAGGTAGAGGATGCAACAATAATTCGAATGGTCGAAATCAACAAGAAGGAGAGTGGTCGAATCAGAGAAAATCCTCATACAAAAGCAATAAAAGAGGTGGTGCAGCAGGTAGAGGAGAAAGTAGTGGTCGAAAACCTGACAAAAGTCACATTCAGTGTTTCAATTGTCAAAAGTATGGTCACTACTCTTGTGATTGTTCTGAAAAACAAAATAACCAAGACAATGATGCAAAGTTTGCAAAGCATGAAGAAGAAGAAATGTTGTTGATGGTCATAACAAGAGATGAAGAAAGATTCTTGAACCAATGGTACTTGGACTCAGGATGCTTATCATACATGATTGGTAGGAATTATTGGTTTGTTAACATAAAATCCTCAATGAAGAACGTGGTGAAATTTTCAAATGAAAATACTCTAGCAGCTGAAGGTATTGATGATTTTATGATTATGAGGAAAAATGGCAAAAGGTTATTAATTTCCAATGTACTATACATACCGGACATGAAGAGTAATTTGCTCAACATAGAGCAGTTGGTAAAAAAGAACTACAAGATGTCGTTTGAAGATAAGATGACGAGAGTTTTCAACTCAAATGGAAGGTTGATCTTGAAGGCTCCAATGTCTTAGAATAGAACCTTCAAGATTGAGCTTAATATGATAAAGCATAGGTGTCTTGCAATTGCGGCTAGCACAGATGAATGGATATGGTGCTGACCATCTCAACTTCAAAGACATCAGAGATCTAAAGAGAAGAAATATGGTTTTAGAGTTACCAGAAATTGACATTCCAGATAAAGTGTGCGAAGAATGTGTGCATGCGAAGCAGCATAAGAAATTTTTTAGCAAGAATGCAGAAAGCCAATTAAAGGCAACTTTTGAATTCATATACTCTGATGTATGTGGTCCTATCCTGGTGGATTCGATTGGAGGTAACAAATACTTTTTCATATTCATAGACGATTTCAGTTGAAAACTGTGGACTTACCTGATCAAAAAGAAAAGTGAAGTGATTGAGGTATTTGTCAAGTTTAAATCTATAGTCGAAAGACAAAGTGGTCGAAAGCTCAAAATTCTGAGAATTGATGGTGGTGGAGAGTATGTGTCAAAAGACATCGACACATTATGTGAGAAAGGAGGGATTGCGCATGAGGTGGTGCCACCCTACACTCCACAACATAATAGTTGTTGAAGTATATGTCTTTAGCAACCAATCGGTCAAGATAGACTATGTAAGGCTCATCCCCCTAGTTCCCTCTTAGCGGGATAAAAGCAGTAGCACGCGACATATCCTCAGTGTACTCATGCACACTCGCCCAGCCAGAGATGCGCGGGAAGTGCTGGAGGATCCAATCCTAAAATGAAAAGTTTATAACACATAAATAATCAGTAATGGCTTTGCAAATAAGAAATGACAATAAAAAAACATTCAAAGACCAACAATTATTACCGTCAATAGTATCACGCTGCCTATGACCAGTTTTGTCTTCCACATACAACGTTTTCTCAACTTAGAATACAGATAGACCAAGCAAGCCGCCCCCCAATTGTACTCATGGATCAACTCGAAATCCAAGAAGTAATGTAGTTAGACGTCATTATAAGTGACACTTTTATCCATAAAAATCGCAGTGCAAACCAAAAAAAGCAGGCAAGATCTCAAAGCATGTGATATATGGACCGCCACCTACAAATCATCACCATGAGCCTGCTCTTCTCTCTAGATTTCAGCCACATAAATCTTCTTCAGAAACTCAAGTCTAACATGAGCACCCCCTGGTCTTATCCACCTCCTTCATCGCCTCCAATGGATCAGCCGCCAGATGCTCTACCATAATCTCGATTGTCTCGTCTTTGGTAGTCCTCCAATGATCGAAGAATCTCCCCCTGGTTGAAAGATATAACAAACACGAGTCATCTTCAAGTGTGATAGACATCTCAACATGCAAGGGATGAAATGGCGAGATCTCAGAGTGTCATATCTCCATGAATACATTAAGCATTCCGTGGTTGACTAGAGTGTAACCAATCATGCACAAGTCATTCATGCCAGTTAATGAGAAAACCGTCTGAAACCAATCCACCTCCTGTTGAGCCAATGCAACAATCTTTTTCCTTTAGTTATGAAACTTGTGGGTATCATGCTTTTGAAATTTGTCAAAAATAATCAATGTCAGAAATTATCAATAACAACAATTAAAATTAATGTCAAAAAAATAAAGAATCCAACTGATGCTACCTCTTTGTCCTATATATATATATATATATATATATATATATATATATATATATATATATATATATATATATATATATATATATATATATATATATATATATATATATATATATATATATATATATATATATATATATATATATATATATATATATATATATATATATATATATATATATATATATATATATATATATATATATATATATATATATATATATATATATATATATATATATATATATATATATATATATATATATATATATATATGGCAGTATGATCTGGATGTAGAGGTAGCAAAGACAAATCAGCTATACCTCCTACAAAAGCCTATGGCTCGGTATCCACAACAATCTCACCCTCCAGAGGTGGCACTGGATCAACAGTATGATTAGTAAGAGGTTGGACTTGATCATCAACATCATCCATTGGAGGTGACATTAGTGAATCCTGACGCTTGCGGGAGGATGGGGGAAGTGATACGTCAGATGGTGAATCCCATCTCATACGAGAAGAAGAATGTAGAGTGGTCTGAGGAGAAGCACAAGCCCCAGAAGTAAACGGTTTTTCCTGAACAGAGGTACCTGGAGCCTCCGAAATCTGCAGCCTCTGCTCCCGCCGAACGAATGTGTGTTGAGCAACCATGTCATGCCTTAGTCTATCATATTTGTCAGCCATTAAGTTTGTAATTTAAAGTAAGGTATACCATTAGGTCAAAATAAAAAAATGCATTGCAGAAAATTTCGGAGATGCGTCATAGGAAGTATCAGAAAACTAAAATGTTGAAATATTTCGGAGATTAATCTCCGGAATTTCCCGCAGTAAATTAAATGCTAAACACTTCTAAAGATGCATCTTCAGAATGTTCTGCAACTAAGAATATCATCAATAGCATAATGTACCATATGCAAAAAAATTGTTCTAGTCAAATATTTAAATGTTAACTTACATTTAAGTGCGTCTGGAGATACATCTCCAAAAACATAAGACATTTGTGAAAATTTATATGATACGCTAGAAACACTTAAAGTACCTAAAAAATTCTCTAAAATAAATTGCTAGATAGACTTATGATAAGAGTTATTCTAAAATATGCTTTTTAAATTTCAAATTCAGACTATTCTAGAGATTACCTCTTACAAGTTCTAATTTTTATTTTTAAATTCCACACCCTTAGATAGTTCAAGGCTCACACATCGTAAAGTTTTAGGGGTAAGACCCTTGACAATACCACTTTTTTGCTCTATGAAAAGTTAAAAATTGGAGTGAAAAATAAATTATGAAAAGGAAACTAAATATATAAGATTAAAAGTTTGTCAAACATAACTCTTTAAAACATTCATAGCATAATGTGTAAAATTTAGGTTGTATGATCGTGGAGACAAATTTTGCAAAGTCAAAGTAGACAAAAATTATCAGGTATCCTGACAACTGACAATGTAAGTTCTAAAGAACAAATAGGCAGAATTGTCGACCTCTAACAACCTTTAATTAATAAGGATTAGTAAAATAAATTACTAGTCAAACTTATGTCTAGTTGTATCTTTTATAAATGAGATTTACATCCGATAAATATGTTTTATGGTGGGGTTTATTGACAGCTAGGTATGAGAACTTAAAAAAAAGAGTTCTATCTAATGTTGAATTCTCCGCTGCTTATAAACGACCTATTTGGTGGTGAGACTTGATGCTAGTAGGTGATTTTGTGGAAGATGATTGTTTTTCTAAGGTGTTAACTTGGAAAATTAATGATGGTTCTACTATTCCTTTTTGGTCTACAAGATGGATTGGTAACTTATCACTGTCATGCATTTTTCCTGCGTTATTTTTAACTGCGACTGATATGGAGGGCTCTGTTAACGAGTACGGTTCATGAGAGTGTAATGTGTGAAGTTAGAATTTAGGCTTCAATATAGATGTGGCTAGTGTAGTTTTAAAAGGAAGCATGACGAGATATTGGTGATTCTGCAGGATTTTCCTCCTCTGTGTGATGTTGCGGACATGTTTGTTTGGACTTTAGGAGCCTGCAATGTGTTTTTTTATCAAGTTCTACTATGAAGAATGTTGTGAATCTTGTTGTAAATTATGACAAAATTTAATATCAATTTGTGAGGCAAATAACAATAACAACCGAAATAAATGGTCTTCAGCAATAATAATCCATACACAGATAATATAACAGAGTAAGGCAAGAAAAAATCAAAGGTTTGTTTACCCATTCGGTTTGATCTACTCTAGGGGAGAGAACAACTCTCCAATTTACTATACTCAGAAAGTTGTTACAAGAGATTACATATGAGTTGCAAAAAAATATTCTTCGCCTTCAGGTTCCCAAGAACAACCCTGAAGGCGCCCAAGAACAACCTTATTTTCTACCCAAGTGTTTCTTTACCTCTCCAACTCTCAATATATGAATCACTCAAACCCAAGGTGTAATCCAAGGTTTTTTTTTGTGCATAGATGAAACCCTATGCTATACCTTTAAACCCTTGGTCTCCTTTGTTGGTGAAAACTCTAAGATTGTCACACACCAAGCATATAAGAGATACATATTTATAATAGCAAATACCCAACAAACAAAGCCAAAAATCACATGGATCCATGGACCGAATCGAAAAAAGCCCGAAAACTCGAAAACACCATTCACCGTATAGGGCATCACTATTCATCTGCACGGATAACACTATTCACCATATTGACGGCACTATTCACCGGCCGATTTTTTTCTCAACTTTCTAAAACTTCTAATTTTCGCGGTAAATGCAATCTCCAAAATATGTTTTCTTTCTCTTTATCAATAAAGGTTTTAAGGCACATTTATAACAATCTCCACCTTGACTTTAAACCATGTTGATACCAATTTAACAATCAACAACATTGCTGCTTTATACCAAGTGGAAACTTTAATCAATAACTTGGATCAAATTCAAGCAACCCTTGAATCTTGATCTCATAACTTGAATCTACTTATTCCCACTACCCTTTTCTGCCTAGGTAATTTGACAAGCCTACAAGTATGATTTTTCAACCACCCTTGACTCCACCTGTTTTCAAATGCCTCCCTGAAGGTTTTTCTTCTTTTATTTTGCAGTCCTTCAGCCACATTAAAAACATAATATCCAAGGCTATCATAACCGTCCCTTTGAGATGCTACAATAATCCTCCTTACCTTATCATGAGTCAAATGATAATCAGAGATCTCTGTAACCGTTCCCTCACTACTTCTAGCATCCATAGTAGGAAACTCCACCTCAAACTGAGTTTTCTCCGTTATAGTTTCTCCCAGGTTTCTCCCTTGGTTTTCACTATTCTTCTTCTGAAGAAATTCTCTACCAACCAAGTAAGATGTTTTAACCCCAGATCTTCCTCAAAAACTCAATAACAACTCAGTGATAACATGCATTTTTATCCCTTAATTTATGCAAAATTCATTGTACTCCTCTGAAACTTTCTTAAGGCATTCATAACGCTTTAAACTTGAATCTCATAGCTCTTCCTTGTCATGAAAACCTCCGTTAGTTAACGATGAATGATTAATAACATTTGAACCTTGTAAAATATATAGACCACATAATTTAGACACTTTAGAAATAATCAATTCATCACGCAAAATCTTCAACACTCCATGTTCAACTCTAGTACAATAACCTAGATCATCAAACATACTTATAGATAACAAATTTCTCTTGAGTTCTAGAACATACCTCACATTGTGAATAAGAAGTTCACGATCATTAAACATTTTAAATTTGACCGTACCAATACCATGAACCTTGCATGCCTTATTATTACCAAGGCGAACTACTCCACCTTGCACCATCTTCAAAGTTTCAAAGTATTCTATTCTTGGACACATGTGATAAGAGCAACCTGAGTCAATGACCCAACTATCTTCAGTTTCCAAACTCGATACTACTAGTGCTTCGACATCCCCATAACTTTCCTCACCCAATGCAACTACTGCTTGAACAGAATCTTTACTGACCTTTCTTTTAGGACAATCCCTTTTAAAGTGATCGATTTTCTGACAATTAAAATATTTTACCTTTGACTTGTCATACCTCTTTGATTTGGACATCCCTTTACGCTCACCTCCCCCTCTTGACACATTTAAGCCTTCACCACTATCTTCAATCTTCAAATCTTTCGATTTTGAAAATTCTTTGGATTTCACCGCCGTCTGGACTTCATCCAAAGTAATAGTACCTTCCTTAGCATAAAGAAGGGCATCCTTAAAGTTCTCATAGGATATACGTAATGAACTCAATAGAAGAAAATCCTTGTCCTTATCATCAATCTTCTCTTCAGCATTCTCAAGATCATTGATAATCTTGTGAAATTCTATGAGCTGCTTAACTATGGATTTGCTCTCCACCATTCGGAATGAATAAAGTTGTTGTTTCAGATGCAACCTATGAGCCAAAGACTTTGTTATATACAATGATTGATGTTTTGTCCACATAGCAACCGCAGTTTGCTCCCTGACGACTTCTCTTAGAACTTTATCCCCAAGGCACAAGATAATGGCACTCCTGGTATTATCCACCATCTTGGTCTTCTGTACATGTGTAAGCCGTACATGCATCAATCTGTCACTCTTCAAAGCATCGATACAGTTCTCTTGAGTTAAAATTGCTTGCATCTTAATTTTCCACAACCTGAAGTCGTTGTTACCGGAAAATTTCTCGATCTACCATCTACTAATCATGATGCTCACTTGTCAATAATATCTCTTTGCTCCACACTCACCGCACCGCTTGTTATGAATCTTGTTGTGAATTACGAAAAAAATCAATATCAATTTGTGAGACAAAGAACAATATCAACCAAAATAAATGGTCTTTAGCAATAATAATGCGTACACATATAATATAACAGAATAAGGCAAGAAAAACCGAAGGTTTGTTTACCCAGTTCAATCAAACGATCTACTCTAGAAGAGAGAGCAGCTCTCCAATTCACTATACTCAGAAAGCTATTACAAGAGATAATAGATGAGTTATAAGAAAATAACCTTCGCCTTCAGGTTCCCAAGAACAACCCTATTTTCTATCCAAGTGTTTCCCTACCTCTATAACTCTCAATATATGAATCACTCAAATCCAAGGTGTAATCCAAGGTTTTCTTTGTGCATAACTGAAACCCTATGCTATACCGTTAAACCATTGGTCTCCCATGTTGGTGAAAATCTAATATTGTCACACACCAAGCATATAAGATATACATATTTATAACAGCAAATACCCAACAAACAAAGCCCAAAATCACATGGATCCATGGACCGAATCGAAAAAAGTCTGAAATTTCAAAAATACTATTCACCGTACGAACAACACTTTTCACCGTACAGATATCACTATTCATCCGTACAGATAGCACTATTCATTATACGGGCGTCACTATTCACCGATCGATTTTTTTCCCGACTTTTCGTCCGACTTTCTAAAACTTCTGATTTTCCCGATTTCTTAAGACACATTTACAACAAAGGACTTATGTGCAATCTCGAGTATCCCAGTTTTGGAGGATGTTTTCAAAACAGCTTTGGATCTGTTATGGGGTTCCCTTATCCCATTGAAGGTTAAGATTTTCGCGTGGCGTATGTTGTTGGACGGATTCTCGATGCGCTTCAACCTAATCCACGAAGGGATTATTACAAACACTCATGAAAATGTTTGTGTTTTTTTGTTTTCGTAGTGGCGAATTCAATAACCATCTATTCTTTTCTTGCCTTAGAATATCAATGGTTTGGAGAAAAATTATTGAATGGGTGAGGGTTCCTTGTTTGTTGAATTAAGATTGTCATCTTCATTTATTTGAATGGGTGGTTTCTTTGGTGGGGAAATGTCATAGGTCTAATGCTTGTTTAATTTGGTTTGCATCGTGTTGGTGTATTTGGCGATCTAGGAATCAAATTATTTTCAATGACGAAGTGTGTAACCCAGATGTCATAGTTGATAGAATTGTATGGTCATCTTGGTTGTGACGGCCCCTTAGGAATTCCTAGGTGTTTTTATTATGATTAACTCAAATGTCCTATTATTTTTTTTATAATCAATTTCTTTAGGAGTTGGAGTTGTATGTACTGAGTTATGTTTATTGAGTTGAAGCACTTCTAATACTCCCTTTCAAAATATAAATACTTGACTATAAAAATAAATAAATATATTTTTTAAAATTTTAAATTGGGGCTATTTGAGCGGTTACCCTTGCAAGTTCTAGTTTTTATTTTTAAATTTTACACCTATATAACTTTTTTTAAATTGAGTTTCAAGAAGAGTTGATAATCATGTTTAATACACCATCTAAAATAAAGAAAAATTATAAAAGAAACTCAAAAATAATAATTAAAAACTATATAAAAAACAGAAAACTGTATATGTACATTTAAAAAAATCAATTAAATTTAAAATTGTTTGAATCAAAATATAAATTATTCAATGAATAAGTATTATTAATCTAAAATACATCTAATAACATTTCACTATATTGTCACATAAGACAATTTAAAAACCATTTTAAAAATGATCTCAAATAATATAGTAAAATAAAAAAAAAATCAATTCAAATACTTGATTGATTTTTATTATAATAAAAAAAAAATACTTTTTTAGTTAAGTAAAAATATAAAATTAATGTTCATAAGTTTTAATTGACAAAGGTCGATATTTCAAAATTGAATGCCATGTGAATCTTTAATAATTATTACATACTTAAAAAGAATAGTCAAAAAAACTAATTTACAATATCACTAACGGCAAATATTTCAATTTTAGAAAAATAAACAAAAACTGGACCCTAGAAATTATGGACCACTGGTGTATCTATCTGTCAGGCCCCCCATGCCATGCATGCAGCCCCAAATGAATTCTGACCCTGCCTTATTTGCAGGCCAGTCTCAACACAAACCACACATTTCCAACAAAAACAAAACAACACAATCTAGAACGTTGAAAACATTATGTTTACTGCTTCATAGTTCATTGAAAATATAATCTTTAATCTTTTAGTTAAAATATCTTGATATATATTTTCTCTATTCCAAATTATAAATTAATCTGTTAAAAAAAAAATTTATTTTATATTAATAACTTTTTTTCTTCAACATATTTTTAATAATTTATTATTATTTTTTTAAAAAAAAATTTATTTATAATAAATGAAAACAATATTGTAAAATCATTATAATTTTTCTTTCTCATACAATAATAACTTTTTTTTATAAAAATCGAATATCATTTACTCAACGGTAGATACTAACCATCTGTAGGAGATATTATAATGAACGGAAAAATTGTTTTTCAAAAAATTTAACTAAATTATTGAAAAGATCTCTACCATCTCAAACAAGGGTTTTGAATAAAATTAAAATGAGAATCTTCACTCCTAGTTAAAGAATAATTAATAAAAGTAAAGTCAAAAACAGAAAGATCCCAGAGGGGCCGAGAAATTACTGAGACAGCGATAAGAGAACACGTGATACATACGAATCCTTTGAAACGCATCAAAACAAATGTTTTTTCTTTCTTAGTGGTGACCGAGAAAGTATCTCACAAAAGATTCTCTAATTATATTATATTTACAAGAATTCTATAATGTAAATTTTATTTTTTTTTATTTTCTTTTTATTTTCTGCAAAAGAACTATTGATGCGACGTCGACCAAACCACATGCAGCCATTGCTTTCACGACGCGCATTCTGTGTTCCCAAATTTACCTTTGCATTGGTGCAGCAGCTTCTAACGTGGAAGTACTAAATCAATTTTTGTCATGGAATCTGCATCTTTTGTGCTTACTTTATGAATATTCAAAATACAGTATATATACCAAACACTCTTCTTCATTTTATTTGACTTTTGAGGTCATGATAACTCATGTTATAGATTTATAGTGTAGTATATTCTTACTTTACGGTTTGTGAATCCATGTTTTAAAAATCTGTTTGGTTTGATATAAGGAGTGATACACAAGTGCTAAAGGGAGAATAAATTATCATCTTTTATAAATCTATTATAATCATAATCGAATTTAAACATGAATGCAATGACATTTTTTTTATAAAAGTATAATTTTAAAAATTAGAGAGTGTTATGTTATAATTGAAAAGAGAATGAAAAATAAATTGAGGAGGTGATTTGGGCATGTAAACAGAAGACATGTAAATTATATAGTAAGGAGATTAGATCACATAAAGATAAGCCAAAGAGATAAAGGTAGAGGAAGACGTAAAATAACGATAAGAAAAAATTATTAAGAAAGATCTATAAATTAACAATTTAGTGAGAAACATGATTTTGATTAAAACATTATAACACTTAGTTGTTGTTGTAACGAAAATGATTTTAGTTTAGTTTTACATTAAATCCAACGAAAAATTGCACAAAAAATAAAGAAAAATCTTATTAAATTAAGTTAAGGTTTTTTGAAAAATATCTGAATCGAAAAGCTGAAGAGCTTTACCGACTTTATTGATAAAGAAAATAAATGTATTCAAAAGAGGACATTTTAGAGACTAACATGAATATTTATGGTGATGGTCCATGGTAATAAAGGGTGTGATAGCAAGTTAGTTACTTTCCACCACGAGCAATGAGTTGTGGTAGTAAACTAGATAGCACGCTACTTTTCATGAGTTGTGGTAGTAAACTAGATAGCACGCTACTTTTCATCACAGTTGGAATATCCAACCGTAGTGAAAAGGGAAAAGATCATGGGTCCGGTACCTAATCGGTCACCATTTCAACTATGTTTCTGTCACTTATTCGACATTTCATCCACGAATCGGTAATATTTTATTTAGTCTTTTTATTGTTTTTGAGTAAATTTGACCGTTCTTATTTTATTCTCGCAATTTATGTTTTCTGATGTTATTTCAATTATTGTTGCATTTTACGCGTTGGTTTGTTAGTTTTGATGATTTTAGGTCTATACGGAAAAGGCCAAAAGATTCATGCGAAGAAAATGAGAATTTCGGAAAGTCGGAGGAGCTTTTAGAAGGGAAACAGTGGCCTGACACAGACCGTGTCAGGAGGAACCCAAGAGAAAAGGTTTTATTTGATAGGCAGTGGGCTGACACGGGTGCTCGTGTCACCTGACACGACCCGTGTCAGCAAGTCTGGGGCATGTCATCTTTTTATCTGAGATCCAGGGGGCTGACACAACTCGTGTTGGCTTGGTCGTGTCAACTTCTAATTTTCTTGTTTTTTACCTTTGTGATCCATGAGGGTATTTTGGGTATTTCTCTACTGTTGTGTTGGACCTGGGAGTATTTTAGACGCTTTTTGAGAAGAAAAAAGAGACTTTTGACTGAGGGAGAAATATTACGATCAAGATTGGAGCGATCAAGAGAAGTCGGGAACGAAAGATTTTCATGAGGCTTTGCAATTGAAGATCAAAGTAACCACTTATCTTGTAATGTTTAATATGATTATGATTGTATTTTCTCTGAATATTATGAGTAGCTAAACCCCTCAATGCTAGGGGGTGTTCCTTAATTGCTTTTGTAATGATACCGTTTTTCTTGTTTCAATGACATAAGTGCTTATTTTCATAATCAATTTTTATCGTTCAATGTTCTTAATGCTTTTTTCGATCGGACAAAGAGAATTTGATTTACGGTTAACATTAGGTCGGATAAACCTTCATTAACGCTTTTGTACGATAATGCATCAGTAGATAATACCTAGGACTAGGAATACCCTGTTGCACTTGGAACACTGTTGACATTATTTATATTGCTTGATTTCAAACGTAATTACCTACGAACATAGTAGTTAGGTTATGAAATCAAAGGTTTTTTTCACTAAGGACTTAGGAGTAAACAACTTACAGTTAAGAAATTGATAATCAAAGCCATGTCTCGGAAATAAGAATTAATGTTGTTACAAGGCAATTCGTATCATTGTCCCTAGCATGCTTCTCCTATCTGTCAGAAACCTATTTTACTATTTTTCTTTATTTTCTCTGTAGTTCATCATTTGCAAACTAAATCCAAACACCCCAAAGACTTTTGTTCAATTGAATTATTAGAGAGTTTGTATTTCTTACGCATTCCTCGAGATCGACACTGGAGATAAAACCCTTATTTTAACTACAACCGGAAAAAATAATACACTTGCTATTTTTACGATCAAGTTTTGGGCGCCGTTGCAAGGGACTGCCAAACTATAAGTTTTAATTTTAATTCAATTGAAATTTTGTTGCTCTGCGACCAAAATTTTATTTTTTGTTTTTAAAACTTTTTTATTATTACTAATAATTGTCTAATTTGTGTATGCAAGGAAAGCCCTCAGCTGAATTTCTTTTTGACACAGAACTAGAAAGATTGTTGAGCGCTAGACTCAGAAAAGTTAACCGAGAAAGACTGGCAGCGTCAAGTTCAGAACCGGTAATTTTCAAGCAAGAAAAAGAAGAAGACGTTTCGGTTCATTTTGAGTGTTCTGATTCAGACACAAATATTGATACAGAGACACATCCAGAGACTGTTGTTACGGATGAAATTCCACTAGCAGAGATACTTCTGAGTAATTATGGAGGAGCAAATGCTCCTACGGGACGGTTGACCATAGTGAATGAACCAATCAACGTGGCATGCTTTGAGTTGCACCCGACAATGATCTGAGAGCTTGAAAAGAGATCGTTCACAGGAAAAATAAATGAAGATGCAAACAAACATTTGCAACGGTTTCTTATAATGAGCATCACTTTGAAGATCGATGGACATTATGAAGAGGCAAAGAAGTTACAGATGTTTCCATTCACTTTTGTGGAAGATGTCGAAGAATGCTTTTACTCCTTACCTGCAGGAAGTATCACCACTTGGGAAGAGATGAAGAAGATGTTTCTTAATGAATATTTCACTGCATCTGTTTACATTCATAAAAGATATGATATCATGAATTTTAAATAGAAGGAGGGAGAATCACAGGGCGATGTTTATAAAAGGTTCAAACGGTTATTGGTTGCATTCCCCCACTCATAACATGGATCACACTGAACAAATGCATATGTTTGTGAATGGTCTCAAGATGAAGACTAAGAAACTCATTGATACGGTAGTCGGTGGCTCATCAAACTTTACAACAGCCACTGGTATTAAGAAGATTATTGAAGCCATTGCTGTAAATGAGCATTTAGAGTTATGTGACTGTAGCATGAGTAAACATGAAGGGGTAATTGACTTGAAGCTGACAAATCAAGTTGTGAAAATGGAAGATCAAATCACAGCTGAAGTAGAACAAAGGCTTAAAGCAATGAATGTGAGTACTCAGACTGTTGCGCAAGTTCAACCTGTCCAAACGGTAAATTGTGAGATTTGTGGAGGACCTCATTTTGCGATGCATTATGTAGCCACCGCACAACAAATTGAGGGGACTAATTTTCTGAAACAGAATAATCTGTATTCCAACACATACAATCCTGGGTGGAAGAATCATCCAAATTTCTCTTGGAAAGATCAACAATGGAATGTTCAAAAATAGGGGCAAGGTCAATACCAGAGTCAACCACAACAACAACAATATTCACAACAACAACAATACCAACAACTCCAGCAACAGTATCAAAAACAGGCACCCATGAAAACGGATTGGGAGATTGCCATTGAAAAGATGGCTGCTCAAAGTTCTCAATTTCAAGAAGAGACAAGAAGTAATCAAAGAAACATCACCGCTTCCATTAAAAATTTTGAAGTGCAAATGAGTTAGATAGTGCAGCAAATAGCAAACTCTCAAGCACAAGGCGCTCAACCTAATATGAATGTGAAAAATCTAAAAGATCATAATAATGTTAGCATTGTGACAACCAGAAGTGGGAAATCCCATTGAAGTTCTTGAGAAAAAGTCTAAAAATGAAGACCAACTTCTTGAAGTGGACTTAGAGATCAAGGAAAATGAAATTGTTAATGAAGAAGTAGTTGGACCTAAACCGGTGGTGAAATAGAAATCATTGAGCCAAAACCGGTCGTAAAGCTCCCGTTCCCAACAAGAAACAAGAAAAAGGGGCAACATGATAAAGCCTTTTAAAAATTCTTAGAGATGTTTAAAAAGCTTGAAATCAACATTCCATTCTTGGAGGCATTTGAGCAAATTCCTACCTATGCCAAGTTCATGAAGGACATCATCTCAAAGAAGCGAATCATTGATATTGATCCTATTTTTCTAACCGAAACTTGCAATGCTATTTTGCAGGGTATGAAGATTCCGCTGAAGAAGAAAGATCAAGGTTTTGTCACCATCCCGTGAACCATTGGGGATAGGTCATTCAAAAGAGCTCTTACTGGGAGTAAATTTCAGTCTCATGCCTTTATCTATCTACAAGAAATTGGGGATAAGAACAATTTAGGATACAAGGATGACACTTCAATTTGCTGATCATTTAGTGACATAAAACACATGTTTTTCTTAGGATGCCATGATGAATGTTTCATTCATATAAGTTGCATTATCAAGGCCAATCATGTAAATTCTAACTCTCCAGTTTGTACACCAGTGTTACTTCCAGTCCACTTGCATTTAAATAAAGGCGCTTTGAGTACAATATAATCAATCTCCCAAATCTTTTTAATGACCCCAAACTACATTCAATATGACATTATAGGATTCTTGTCATTTGAACTAGAGAAGTATATGGGTTGAGTCTCAACCTAACCCCACTATAGTTCATTGTACTACTATCATCCTTTGATTTTGTATAAAAGGAAAACTTATTAATTTCGTATGCACCCCAAGTTACTACATTAAATTTAGGCATGTATGACATTCATTTAATTGTCTTGGATGCACTCCCATCATTAAAAAAATACTTTCATTAAACAAAATTATAAAACTCTTGTTATGCTCTTTCAATAGCCATTTGTCACTCATCTGAGAGAATTTTTTCTTGACGAGTCTTTTGTGAGAAAATAAGTAAGGTTAAATTTCATCAACATTATTAAATATATACAAATGTTCTTGAAGAACTATATCTTGGATCATTGGCTTATCATTTAAACCATTAGTGCCTTTAGCTTTAATCTTCCATCATTACGAGACTTTGGAATTCTTATAGAGTCTGTGTAATACCCCAAATTTTACCCTTTCTTTTTTATTTTTATTTTAAATTCTTATTAACTTAATAAATTAACCTTTTTTTAAATCTTGTTTTTTTAACTAATAATAATTTAATTAACCTTTTTTATAACTTTACTAATGTTTTTTTATTAACTTTTTTTTTTTTTCTATTTAGTTTATTTATTTAAGTCATTTTAAGCTCTTCTTACTAACTTTTAGGATTTAGATTAAAATTTAACTTTTTTTTCTTTTCTTTAAAGAGTAAAATTTTTATAACCTTTTTTAAATTAATTTCTAACACTTTTTTTTTAATCAAATTCTAATACTTTTTTTTAATCAAATTCTAATACTTTTTTTTAAAATAAAAATCTAATACTTTTTTTTTTATATTAAATCTTTTTTCTAACTATTTTTAAAGCTAAATCTTGTTTTCTAACTTTAAATCTTTTTTTTCTAACTTTTTAAAATTAAATCTTTTTTTCTAACTTTTTAAAATTAAATCTTTTTTCTAAATCTTTTTTCTAACTCCTCTTTAAAGTTAAATCTTTTTCTAACTTTTTAAAATTAAAACTTTTTTTTCTAACCTTTTAAAGCTAAATCCTTTTTTTAAAGTTAAATATTTTTTTCTAACTTTTTTTAAAACTAAATCTTTTTTTTCTAACTTTTTTTAAAGTTAAATATTTTTTTTCTAACTTTTTTTAAAAAACTAAATCTTTTTTTTCTAACTTTTATAAAGTTAAATCTTTTTTTCTAACTTCTTTTTAAAATTAAATCTTTTTTCTAACTTTTATAAAGTTAAATCTTTTTTTCTAACTTTTTTAAAAAAATTAAATCTTTTTTCTAACTTTTATAAAATTAAATCTTTTTTTTCTCTAATTTCTTTTTAAAATTAAATCTTTTTTTTTTCTAACTATTTTAAAAATTAAATCTCACCTTTGTCACTTTTTTTGTTCTTTATTATTTTTACTCTAAATTTTTCTATCTTTCATTAAAAAATAACAAAAATAGTTTTTTATTATTATTTAATTATTATTTTCGTATTTTAATTAAATCATTTTTTAAAATATTATTTTTTTCACTTTTTTCTAAATTATTCATAAAAATATCCAAAAAATCATAAAATAAAAAAATATTGAAAAATTTTGTTCCTTTTATAATATTTTTTATTTTAGGAATCAATAGGATTATTAGTTTTTATTTTAAGTTTATTTTAATTATTTTAAATTATTTAAATTTTATTTTTTTCTTAACTAATTATTTAGTTTGGGCTTTAAAATGGGCTTTAGGGACATTATTGACAATTTGGTGTTAACCCTAATTTGTTCCCTATATATACATGTGTTGCTTTGTTGAAAAGGGGGTCAGAAGGTTTTCTTCAGAAAAGAGGAGAGAGAGGGAGAAACAAAGGAGATCCCCAGAGAAGAAAGACGGTCGTTCCCACAACTCGTTAGAAGGATTGGAGCTCTCCAGTGTTCCCTTATTCAAACCTTTTTCACATTTACCGAAGCAAACCTCCGCTTCGTAGGTTAAATTACTAAACCTTTTGCCTTTTCATATTTATTTGCATCCTTGCCATGTTAACCTTCATTGTTGTTTAGATCTGTAGATTTTGATCTGTATGAACCATGATTGTGTCGTATAGGATTGTTTGCATGTCCATTAATTGTCTGTTTGCATTTGCAATTCTATTGTTTTTTTTTATCAAAACCTTTTTCAAAATCAAAACCTTTTTTTATTAAAACTAAAACATTTTTTCCCAAAAAAAAATCTTTTTTGTTCCCGTAAACTTTTTTTTTCCCAAAAAAACCTTTTTTGTTCCCGTAAACATTTTTCCCAAAAAAAAACCTTTTTTGTTCCCGTAAACATTTTTTCCCAAACCTTTTTTTGTTCCCATAAACATTTTTTTTTCCAAAAAAAAAGCCTTTTTTTTGTTCCCGTAAACTTTTTTTTCCAAAAAAAACCTTTTTGTTCCCAAAAACATTTTTTTATATATAATTTAAACTTAACATTTTTTTATAATTTAAACTTAAATTTTTTTAACTAAGTAATTCCATTTTAAAATTAAAACATTTTTTTACATAATTAAAATATTAAAAAATTAAAACCTTTTCGTAAGGAACTCCTTTGCCGTGTCATTTTGTGTACCTTTTATTTTCTTTATTCCTGCATTTCATTTGCATGCTTGAGGTTGAGATGTGCTTGTGGTGGCCACAGCCCCACACTATTTTCCTCCCTCACTTCATTCTAAGTGTTATTACATATTTTCATATTCTTCATGTTTTCAGAAATGTTTCTTTGTTTCTTTATACCCTCTGCCTTTATTACTTTTCTTATTTCTGTACCTTAATTATTCCTCCATATAATGATTTGTCATATTTTCACATTTTTTTTACAGTTTTATCCTTCCGAAGGATTAGGTCCAGCCTTTTGGCCGCCGAGTCAATAGCCTTACCCCTTTAATGGATCAAACCCTGTTTAGCCTAGGTGTCCCGCCGTGGGCAAAATTGCTTTTATCCTAGTGTTATGCCAAAAGGGTCGCCGCACTCATTTTAGGGTTTCCCGCCGCGGAATCCCTAACCTAACCCTAATTCACTTAACAATTTACAACATAGATATTGGAGTTTCTACACTCCGCGTAAGCGTGTCCCTAAGATACGTTTATTCCCCATTGAGACCTTGACCACAGTCAAGAAGTCTCTAACCTCCCTTTTGAGGGGAACTACGATTACTCTGATTCCACTCCCGTAAGGATACGTAGGCACAAGATGCGATGTCTTGCCGAGTAAACTTAGAATTAACCCCTTAGGTTTATTTTCTCACTTTTAATCCTTTGTACATATACCTTAAGCAAATAAATAAAGCAAAATAGTAAACATTTGAACAAAAGGTTCCTGTAGAGTACTACAGAAGTTTAGGGTGCTAATACCTTCCCTAAATTTAACCAACCCCCGAACCCTAGATCTTTCCCCGCATTGTGTTTACGATGCAAAATAGGTTTTCCCTCTTTTGACCTTTTCCTTCGGATAAATCAAAGAGCGGTTGTGAATTGAATTGCGATTCAAACTCATTAATAGTTTGTGATCCTATTTCCACCGCAACAGAAAATGGCGACTTCACTGGGGACTCCTTTAACTTTTGAGGGTTATCCCTAACTTGTTCATATTTATTACTATCTGTGACATTATTCATTTGCATGTATATATTTGTGCTTTGATTGTGGGACTGTTCCTTGTGCTGTGAGATAGGTCCTACACCCGGATCTAGTGTACCTTAGGTAAATGGCAATAGACCAAGGAAACTGTACGACGTATATCGATACGGTTGATTTGGTGGCCATAGTTAGTGCGACTTCTTGGTTGGTGCTTATATTCCTTAAGTCCAGTTGAGGATAATATTGAGGCTGCCATATGTTGTCAATGCACTAACTGACTTTTAGAACCCTAGTTAACTCATCTTGGCCTTTAGAAAGTAGTGAGGTAACCGGCTTTGGTGCAGACTAAAGTTGGTTGACACTCGATACTACGCTCATTGAGATCTTAAACTTGGAGGGTTTTGGTTGGCAAGTAAGTTGCCTTCTGAACAACCATCCTTGTGAAAGATCAATGATATTGAGATCCCTTAGAACCTGGTTACTTTTGTAGGACAGGATGAACCATCTAACTTCAGGGGAGGGTACTTGCCTTTGAACCTCATGCAAGCCTTTAACCTAGGACTTTGTGTGTTTTCATGCATTGCATCCACAAAGCATCTCATCGCATTGTATTTCATGGAGTTCAAACATCATTAATGGATATCGCGGGATACCATAAATAAAAAAAATATAAAATGAAAAAACAAGAAAAAGATTTCCTTGGTACCCCACGACATTCGTCAATGATTGAATCCCATGAAATCTTCATCCACATTTTAGCATCATTTACTTTCTTGCATTGCATGTGTCTCCCGATTTCTCACACTTGGTTCTCTCACCTTCCAGTTTTGTCACCCTGAGTTCTCGGCACCAATACAACACCAGAGCTCAAACTCGGAAAAGAATGGAGGATCAGGCAAAAGAGATTGATCGCCTTAGCAATGAACTTGAAGACCTTCGAGGGGGAATGAGGCGTATGATGGAATTGTTACATGTCATGAATGCTAAGATGGATACCCAGCCCACTGTTGTTTCTGAGATTACCGGCGTTACTGTGGACCCTTCACCAAGTGTGACCGTAGCAAGGGACCCACCTTATGGTCTTGCTCCCGGTTTTGTGCCTCCTCAAGCCACTGTTCCGATTAATCAACCTGTTCAGCAAGCCGTGCCCTTGTTTTCTGAAGTTTCTAGGGGGGCTCCTATCTTTGCACCACCTGTTGTACACACTCGTGCGCAACCGTACTTCAATGAGACAGCTTTTGATAATCTTGATGAGAATGTTGAGGGTTATGAGAAACATGATAAGCTTCGTGAGGAAGTAAACACTATCGTCCAGAGATTGAAAAAGGTAGAGGGTGATCAAATTTTTGGGACCGCTGCAAGGGATGTTTGTTTGGTCTCAGGTTTGGTTATTCCCCCGAAGTTCAAAACTCCGAACTTTGATCGTTATGAAGGTGCCACCTGTCCTAAGAGTCATTTGATCATGTATTATCGCAAAATGGCTGCCCATGTTGAGAATGATAAACTGATGATTCATTGCTTCCAAGACAGTTTGAAGGGTGCTTCTTCCAAGTGGTATTTAACTTTAGACCAGTCTCTCATTAAGAGTTTCCAGGATTTATCTGACGCTTTCATCAAACACTACAAGTACAATATGGATCTGGCTCCTGACAGAAGACAATTGCTGAGTATGTCACAAAAGAATTCTGAGTCATTCAAAGAGTATGCTCAAAGGTGGAGAGAAACTGCTTCGCAGGTAGAACCTCCTTTGACCGAGAAAGAGTTAGCTGATTGGTTTGTCGACACAGTCCGTCCAGAATTTTACGAGAGAATGGTGGGTAGTGTGACTTCAAATTTCTCCGACATCGTTGCTGTGGGTGTCAAGATTGAATTGGGTATGAAGAGTGGTAAAATGACAAATAATCATGGTACTTCTAAGGATCAGCCGAAGAAACCTCCGTATAGCTCCCAGAAAAAGAAGGAGAGTGAGACTAATGCTATATCCTCTGGTAAACCAAGGGAACGCTTTTATCGGCATCTGCAAGGTTATGCTCAACCTCAAGGGTACCCGGTCCAATATGCTCAACAACCCTATGTGGCAGCTATTACACCTTCTTTCAATCAACAGGTTCCTATGTATCAACCTATGCAACAACCTCCTGTTTAGCCGCCTCCTGTCAACTACCTACAGGCACCCAATACTCCTGCTCCTCAACAGCCAAAGAGTCCGGCTCCTCGCCAGAATATGCCAAACAGAAGAACGTATAAACCTTGTCCGCCGATCCCGATGACTTTTACCGAGTTGTGTCCCTCTTTGGTCAAGCAAGGTCTCATCATTACTCGGGCTTTGGGTCCGCCTCCTAATCCTCCACCTAATCCATTACCTGCAAGTTACAACGCTACCGCTCATTGTTTATTTCATGAGGGTGCGCCCGGCCATGATCTAGAGAATTGCTATGCTCTTAAGAAAGTTGTCAGAAATTTGCTAGAAACGAAGAAGTTGTCTTTTGGCGATGCTCAGCTGAAGATCGAGACTCCTTTCGGGGTTCCTCACTCGTCAAGTGCAAATTCTGCAAAGCATGCTACGCCTATCAGCCGAATCCAGTCATTATTCAAAGGCCTAGCCCGCTTCATTTCAGTAACCCTCAAGGTGATATGACCGGGATCAATAAAGGATCTGGGAAATTTATTTTGAAGCAACGACTGAAAACTGTTGAAGATGTGACCAGCATAACTGGGGTAAGCCATGACGACTCACAGTGATCATGAACCAGACGTCCTTTCCATTGAGGCTCCGCCAAAGGAAACTGTTACTCTTGAATGCAAGATTTCATAAACATTTAGAAGGATTTTTCCGACAGTTCATTTGTTTATTTATATGTATTTCTCTTCGATTAATCATATTTAGCATGCACGAACTTGTTTATCTTTGATTAATTAATGCAACGCATATGTTTGTCTTGAATAAATCCATTCGTTTCACTCATTCAAAATATATTTTTCATAAATTATAATGCCAACTTTACCCGATCTCTTGTTCAGATGGAGAATTGGGAGGAGGATGACGAACCTAAAACGTCAGATTTCTTGTCGTATGCTTTCGATTGAAACCCGCTGACGATGTAAGGCATTGTTTCAAATCCCAAACACTGGAGATATAAGGATGTTAATCCCTAGTCAACCCTTTGAACCTTGAAGTAGGAGTTTTTCTTTCTTTTTAAGAACCTTCATCCTAACCTGGGGCAGGGTAGGTTTCAGTTAAACCGATCGAGCGCTTAGATCCTCAAAAAGGAAGAGCAAACCTTCGAGAATTTATCCTTAGCATCTTAAGAAGTCCAATACAATGACTATCCCTCGGTTACCTAAGGAGTGGGGCAGTCACGAGCCTTTCAAAAGATTTACACGACTTGTGCATAAAGGAATATTCAAAAAAATAAGAGCCCGCTAAGTCAAAAACCTATGAAGGAGACTTAGGAAAAACTGGGGCATCCCGTTGGACTCCAAAGTCAGATCAAAAGACGTTGTCCAGGCAAAAGTTAGGGAATAAAAGCAAAACAAGAGGGTACAATAAATAGTCCCTAGTAAAGAACAAGATCGTGTAATAGGTGAGCGACTGCCATGTCCAAAGCCTTGATAAGTTCTCGACCATAGCAAATCCGCTTGAGATATGAGCGTTCGTATCCGGTTAACTGAATTAGGATTGGAGAACATCACGAAGAATGGGTGGGTACAAATATAACTTTGAGCCTTTATCCTTTTGTTTCTTAAACCGTGAACTGAGCCACGATACAACCTTTAAAAGACCTAATTGAAGTAGGACTTCGGTTGAAAGCATACTTGACAAGATCACGTTTCCTGACTCCTACGAGCTATGCTCAGAAAAAATTCATGATGGCATTATAATTAAAACTTATATCCTGACTAGTGATTTCGGTCACAAGTTGTTGCGATATCTTTTTTTCAAAACAAAAATTCAAGACAAATATATGTGTACATTGACAAGCTCAGGATAGGCATTTCAGACATGACAACTTTGCTTGATATCTTAGAGATTTACATATGAACATAACCCGTGGAACTTGAAGATCCTGCTGAACAGGGGCAGGCAGTTTCCCAATTCGCTTACCAACGCGAGTCTGACATTCTTAAGAGCTATTTCCCAAACATTTCGTCGTAACACGATTAATTTGTGCCAGTTACGTCGAGACCTGACAAATCTCTCGAAGAGTTTGAGAACAATGGGGCAACCGGACTCGGTGTTCTCTATAGAATCCTCTTGAGATGACCCTACCTCGCAACGCAAGTATCCTGGGGCACCATGTTTTTGAAGAAACAAATGGCGGCTACTATAAGGTCCTGCAAGATCAAAACCATGGGATTTCACAATTTTTTCATGCACCCGATGGATTTTACTCACAGCGGCCTTCATACCCCAGTAAGCCTCAGTGTTGCAACAGGTTCCTAAACCATTGCTCTGATTTAGTCCCCAGCGAGACTCTAAGCTGACAATACTTTGGATGGAGCCAGTGGTCCCTAAGGCATCAGAGATTTCACTGACATGCTCCCAGTGACAGTCCCCAGCGAGACTATAAGCTGACAACTTTTTTTTTTGGGTAACTCGAAAGTGTCCCTCAGGTTTTCTTCTCCCCATAAGAAGGCGTGATACTGTACACCCAAGCAGATTACCTTCTCCTCAGAGAATTCCAAACTTTAAAACCAGACTTGGTTCTACCATTGATCTTTCTTACCCATGATTGACGTATTGGTTGCAGAGAACGCAGGGTATTTCCGTCGAGATGTTTATTTCATCTCTCGTCTCGTCTCTAGTCTGTTTCGTCAGTATACGCAAGGGCATAAGCATCACATGCCTATTTCATTTCATATTCATTACATACTCATTACATACTCATTTCATAACATCTTGCATAGTTACATACATAGACATTAACATACATTCACATTAACATATGCATCAACATATGCGTTAGCATTCACAGGTTCATTGTGTCTCTCCATCATTGGTTGTTACCGCCGAGTAACTGGGTTTGTCCATTCTCTCCAAATAGATTGTCAGCCCTAAGCATAAAATACATAGGTGTTTCCAGTCTCCCCACAGAGATCGATCCTCGTGGATGACGGTTACTTCAGCTATCTTTCCTCGCCAGGATAAGATATTTACCCTTCGAGTTCATTCCCTCGATGGAGTCTTGATTACCAGTCTTCTTTCTAGCTCGATCCTAGATTGAATCTCAGTCTTGTCGGTCGTCAAGCCCAACCGGACGTGCATTTATTTTGCACCATCTAAAGATTTTCACCATACCATGACAGATACGCGACTATCTCGCTTGAGAAGTTTATCACCGTACCCGGACGTGCATTTATTTTGCACTATCTTTCAAGAAAATCAACTACAATCCTTTACAGATACACGCCAGTTCGCGCCTGGAAAATATATCAGTACAACACTTTACAATCCTACATGTTACAACCTTTTACACTTTACATTTTACAGCATCAACATACGACATTTCTCACCTAAGAAGTCGATCATATCCTCGTTATGACTCGCAGCAAATGGCCATCTCCATGGAGCAGTTGGGCTTCCATTTACCTGCCGTCTTGAGGTTTGAACCAAATCGTATTCAGGAGAGCACGATCTTGAGTTACGGGGAGGTTTGAGCAGTTTCATATTCAGGAGAGCACGATTCTGAGTTATGAAGAAGTTCATTTATCCTTTAGTAAAAGAAGGAACAGAATCATATTCAGGAGAGCACGATTCTGAGTTATGAGGAAGTTCAGTTGGCCGTTTTTCAGGAGAGCACGATTCTGAAGAATGAAGAAATTTCAGGAACCGAATCATATTCAGGAGAGCACGATTCTGAGTTATGAGGAAGTTCGATTACCCAGTTTCATATTCAGGAAAGCACGATTCTGAAGTATGGAAAAATTCATTTACAACCAAATCATATTCAGGAGAGCACGATTCTGAAATATGAGTATCTTCAGTCATCCAGTTTCATATTCAGGAGAGCACGATTCTGAAATATGAGTATCTTCAGTCATTCAGTTTCATATTCAGGAGAGCACGATTCTGAAATATGAAGAAATTCAGTCATCCAGTATCATATTCAGGAGAGCACGATTCTGAAGTATGAGGAAGTTCAGTTTACCCTTTTCATGTTCAGGAGAACATAATCTTGAAGCATGAAGAAGTTTATTTATCCTTCAGTAAGAGAAGAATCAGAATCGTATTCCAGGCGCCGACCTTAAATGCGAGAAGATTTATTTATCAGATAAGCAGCAGCCTCTTTATTTGAGTGCTTATCCATTTTTGCACATAAGTCCCTTCCAACGATAAGTGACAGTTCTCCCTCGAGAAGCTTATCAGGGCAATTCCCATCAAAGTCCATTTATTTTGGCATACAGTCGGTCTTTACCCTGTATATTTGCTACGGAGTTCCGAAAAGTCCGTTTGATCCTGTCACGAGGGGTAGTTTACAGAAGCTTGGATGTTATTCCCTGCTCAATGCTCCAGCATTCTGTAATCGATCTTACAATCGTATGTGATCCAGTTTTATTTTTAGATTCCCCAGTGGAAGCCGTCTCATAGGTACCATCTCCATTCGAGGATCTCGTTCCTTTTCTAAAAGTGACAATTGGTCATTCGCACCAGTTGACTATCATTTTTAGAATTCCCCAGTGATGTACTGTGTCTCAGCGCGTCATTTTCCCCAGTATGTTTCTTCTCGTGGCGTCTGTCTCGGTGTCGTCATGTTTCGTCAGCATTTTCGCATTCATTATTCCAGCATACGCATCATATCATAGTCATGGCATCATCTGCATTAAGTCGTTCCAGTTTTGCCCATAGCATTGCATATCGTCGCATATAAGGGCAAAATTTTCGGTTATCTATATTTAAATCCCTCCACCATGATTCCTCGAGTCTCCGCCACTCAAATCATCCGGTGTAGTTATTTAAATAGGGGCAACTGTAATACCCCAAATTTTACCCTTTCTTTTTTATTTTTATTTTAAATTCTTATTAACTTAATAAATTAACCTTTTTTTAAATCTTGTTTTTTTAACTAATAATAATTTAATTAACCTTTTTTATAACTTTACTAATGTTTTTTTATTAACTTTTTTTTTTTTCTATTTAGTTTATTTATTTAAGTCATTTTAAGCTCTTCTTACTAACTTTTAGGATTTAGATTAAAATTTAACTTTTTTTTCTTTTCTTTAAAGAGTAAAATTTTTATAACCTTTTTTAAATTAATTTCTAACACTTTTTTTTTAATCAAATTCTAATACTTTTTTTTAATCAAATTCTAATACTTTTTTTTAAAATAAAAATCTAATACTTTTTTTTTTAAATTAAATCTTTTTTTCTAACTATTTTTAAAGCTAAATCTTGTTTTCTAACTTTAAATCTTTTTTTTCTAACTTTTTAAAATTAAATCTTTTTTTCTAACTTTTTAAAATTAAATCTTTTTTCTAAATCTTTTTTCTAACTCCTCTTTAAAGTTAAATCTTTTTCTAACTTTTTAAAATTAAAACTTTTTTTTCTAACCTTTTAAAGCTAAATCCTTTTTTTAAAGTTAAATATTTTTTTCTAACTTTTTTTAAAACTAAATCTTTTTTTTCTAACTTTTTTTAAAGTTAAATATTTTTTTTTTCTAACTTTTTTTAAAAAACTAAATCTTTTTTTTCTAACTTTTATAAAGTTAAATCTTTTTTTCTAACTTCTTTTTAAAATTAAATCTTTTTTCTAACTTTTATAAAGTTAAATCTTTTTTTCTAACTTTTTTAAAAAAATTAAATCTTTTTTCTAACTTTTATAAAATTAAATCTTTTTTTTCTCTAATTTCTTTTTAAAATTAAATCTTTTTTTTTTCTAACTATTTTAAAAATTAAATCTCACCTTTGTCACTTTTTTTGTTCTTTATTATTTTTACTCTAAATTTTTCTATCTTTCATTAAAAAATAACAAAAATAGTTTTTTATTATTATTTAATTATTATTTTCGTATTTTAATTAAATCATTTTTTAAAATATTATTTTTTTCACTTTTTTCTAAATTATTCATAAAAATATCCAAAAAATCATAAAATAAAAAAATATTGAAAAATTTTGTTCCTTTTATAATATTTTTTATTTTAGGAATCAATAGGATTATTAGTTTTTATTTTAAGTTTATTTTAATTATTTTAAATTATTTAAATTTTATTTTTTCTTAACTAATTATTTAGTTTGGGCTTTAAAATGGGCTTTAGGGACATTATTGACAATTTGGTGTTAACCCTAATTTGTTCCCTATATATACATGTGTTGCTTTGTTGAAAAGGGGGTCAGAAGGTTTTCTTCAGAAAAGAGGAGAGAGAGGGAGAAACAAAGGAGATCCCCAGATAAGAAAGACGGTCGTTCCCACAACTCGTTAGAAGGATTGGAGCTCTCCAGTGTTCCCTTATTCAAACCTTTTTCACATTTACCGAAGCAAACCTCCGCTTCGTAGGTTAAATTACTAAACCTTTTGCCTTTTCATATTTATTTGCATCCTTGCCATGTTAACCTTCATTGTTGTTTAGATCTGTAGATTTTGATCTGTATGAACCATGATTGTGTCGTATAGGATTGTTTGCATGTCCATTAATTGTCTGTTTGCATTTGCAATTCTATTGTTTTTTTTTATCAAAACCTTTTTCAAAATCAAAACCTTTTTTTATTAAAACTAAAACATTTTTTCCCAAAAAAAAACCTTTTTTGTTCCCGTAAACTTTTTTTTCCCAAAAAAACCTTTTTTGTTCCCGTAAACATTTTTCCCAAAAAAAAACCTTTTTTGTTCCCGTAAACATTTTTTCCCAAACCTTTTTTTGTTCCCATAAACATTTTTTTTCCAAAAAAAAAGCCTTTTTTTTGTTCCCGTAAACTTTTTTTTCCAAAAAAAACCTTTTTGTTCCCAAAAACATTTTTTTATATATAATTTAAACTTAACATTTTTTTATAATTTAAACTTAAATTTTTTTAACTAAGTAATTCCATTTTAAAATTAAAACATTTTTTTACATAATTAAAATATTAAAAAATTAAAACCTTTTCGTAAGGAACTCCTTTGCCGTGTCATTTTGTGTACCTTTTATTTTCTTTATTCCTGCATTTCATTTGCATGCTTGAGGTTGAGATGTGCTTGTGGTGGCCACAGCCCCACACTATTTTCCTCCCTCACTTCATTCTAAGTGTTATTACATATTTTCATATTCTTCATGTTTTCAGAAATGTTTCTTTGTTTCTTTATACCCTCTGCCTTTATTACTTTTCTTATTTCTGTACCTTAATTATTCCTCCATATAATGATTTGTCATATTTTCACATTTTTTTTACAGTTTTATCCTTCCGAAGGATTAGGTCCAGCCTTTTGGCCGCCGAGTCAATAGCCTTACCCCTTTAATGGATCAAACCCTGTTTAGCCTAGGTGTCCCGCCGTGGGCAAAATTGCTTTTATCCTAGTGTTATGCCAAAAGGGTCGCCGCACTCATTTTAGGGTTTCCCGCCGCGGAATCCCTAACCTAACCCTAATTCACTTAACAATTTACAACATAGATATTGGAGTTTCTACACTCCGCGTAAGCGTGTCCCTAAGATACGTTTATTCCCCATTGAGACCTTGACCACAGTCAAGAAGTCTCTAACCTCCCTTTTGAGGGGAACTACGATTACTCTGATTCCACTCCCGTAAGGATACGTAGGCACAAGATGCGATGTCTTGCCGAGTAAACTTAGAATTAACCCCTTAGGTTTATTTTCTCACTTTTAATCCTTTGTACATATACCTTAAGCAAATAAATAAAGCAAAATAGTAAACATTTGAACAAAAGGTTCCTGTAGAGTACTACAGAAGTTTAGGGTGCTAATACCTTCCCTAAATTTAACCAACCCCCGAACCCTAGATCTTTCCCCGCATTGTGTTTACGATGCAAAATAGGTTTTCCCTCTTTTGACCTTTTCCTTCGGATAAATCAAAGAGCGGTTGTGAATTGAATTGCGATTCAAACTCATTAATAGTTTGTGATCCTATTTCCACCGCAACAGTCTGCTTTTGACAAATAGTTTGAATAGAACTCAACAACTTCTTTCGCGATGTACCTTTCAACGAGGAATATCGATGATTCTTTGTATACCCTTTAAAGATCTTCATGTATCGCTTTATTGGATATATCCACATTAAATAAACTAGACCACAAAATCTAATTTTCGTGACTAGATGAATACTTGAATGAACCATAATACCAAAAAATGATGGAGGGAAATATATCTCCAATTGACACAAGACTATTGCAGACTCATATTCCAATTCATTTGATTTTTAGATCAAATACTTTATTACATATAGCATTAAAGAATAAGTATAATCTAGTTATAGTTATCCTTATATTTTTTTGTAAGATGTCATGGATAGCCACTGGTAGAAGTTGTCACTGAAGATGAGAAAAATACACAAGGGGGTGAATTGTGTATGTTAATTCTTTTTAACTTTTTAACATCAACTTCAGAATTTGAACAAATTCAGAGTCTAATCAGAATAGTTAGACACGGAATGAATAGAGTTTAGAAGAAAAAAAACAAATGAACACACAGAGTTTATCCTGGTTCCTCTCATAAACTGAGAGTATTCCAGTTCTCTTGTCTCAATAAGATATTTTCATTATAATCAAACTGATTACACTTTGCTCAAGCAAAGTAGCAAGAGGCTTCAACAACTAAATTACACTAGAAAGAGACTTACGCTCAAGCAACCTAGAAAGAGACTTCAACTGCTCAATCACACTAAAAAGAGACTTCTGCTGAAGCAACCTAGCAAGAGACTTCTAATCAAGCACACAGGCAAGAGACTTCACTACTCAATCAATCTTACAAGAGACTTTCACTGCTTGAGCTAACTAGCAAGAGACTTCCTCAGCTAAAAACAAATAATTTAGTAGAAAAGATAACAGCTATACTTGATATTCAATTAGAAGTATAGAAGTTGTACAACAAATACAAAGGTTCTTAACATTTAAGATTTCTAATATATATAAAGATAAGAAATCTTAAGGACTTATGAAATAATAGTTATAAAGCTTTATCTCAAAGTTATTATGCCAAACTTGTATAAATTTATGGTGTATTTCTCTCTCCCTTATCTCTTTTACTTTTCAATTATTTCCTTTCTTCTGGTTTTCTATATATCTCTTTATGCTACATATTTACTTGTTTGTTTTACAAATGTTTTCAAAATATGATTTTTCAAAGCATTTTTGTTTTAAATCAACATTTTTCAAACCTACATTATTCATCACATCTCATGTATGGAGTCACATGTCCAATAATGTGAACAAGTGATTCCAAGAGCATTAGGTGGCTATGAGGCATCACATATCCCTTGGAGGAAGAGTAAGAACATAACATTGACCGAATAAATATGATATTGGAACGTCTCTCGTCGATTATCCTTTAATGAGTTCCTCTTATACGTAATAAGTCAGGTGAAAGGGGCGGAAGAAAGACACATTTTGGTGGGGAAGTCATTTTTCGAGAATACATGTAGAATTAGAATATCTAAGTAAACATATGATTAAGGAAAGGTTGACCCGTTTAGCTCAAATTTATCCTTCAGAGTTTTCTCAAGTGGAATTATTGGCACTAGATTGTCAGCTTGATAACTATTTCTTAGATGTATGCTCTGACACTGAATTTTTAGAATTAGAGGAGATTGGTGATCTTTCTATCAAGCTCGTAGAGACCAAAAAAACATGTTGTGTACCAGTTGGTTTATTTGCTTTTAAAGGTATCTCTGATATTACCAGTGGCAACTGTAATAGCTGAAAGTGCTTTCTCTGTTATGAATATTATCAAGAATCGAATGTGAAATTGCATGGGTGATGATTGGTTAAATGATTGTTTAGTCACTTACATTGAGAGAGATATTTTTGTTGATGTTGAAAATGAGAAAATTATTCAACATTTTCAAAACATGAAAAATCGTAGAGAATAATTATAATTTATATTTATATTTTTGAAAATAAAATATTATATTTATATTGACTCTATTATTCAAAATTTCTGACTCCGTCCTGTGATAGAGAATGTGGCATCACATACTTAAGATCCAAATCACAAATTATGTTAGACCTTACAGCAACTAAGGATTATTAGTAACAACAATTGACAATACTTTCCATTTTCATGTTAGACCGACTTACATTTATCTTTTTTTATGAGGATTCAAATCCAAACTAACATTTCCTCCTATTCACTCAATTCTACCGTATTTTGAGACAGGTTGGGTCGATGTTTGGGAGGCGGAACGAATTAAACCTTCCTTGAGTGAAATTTGTTTAAAATATTCTTCAGAGATATAAAGGATACAAAGAAAACGAACAATTTTAGTAAATAGTTGAGTAAAAGTAACATAAAATATTCATGAAATAAATTAGTGATAATCCTTCAACTAAATGATGATTTTAATAAGGATGAAAAACATGCATTTTTGCTCAGTTGGTGTAAGTTCTTGAAATCAATGTTTTTTTTAATAAATTTAATACTTATATTGAATTAATAATAATAAAATATTTTTTTTATCTTTTAAAGTAATAAATTTGTTAGAATAGGCAGTCCATTTGATAAAAATATTAAATGTAACTTAATTATTAAAGATGAAATTTTATTAAACACAAGAATATCATTTTTAAAATATCTATAGTAGTCATGTTTTATTGTAAAATGAGATGACATAATGTAATTTCAAATTAGGTTTTATGTATCCACGAAACTACAACAAAATCAAATATGGTAACTAGGGATGTAATATCCAATTCCAACGACACACAGTGTGTGTATTTTATTTTATGAAAGTGGAAACATTGAATCATGGTTTATTTAATTGCCCAAAGATCAAGTTAGTATGGCAGTGTATTTTTGATTGAATCGAGGTGGAGAGCATAAGACAACACAATGGCAAGGAACATTTATTGGGTTGGTTTATAAGGTTGATTGATAGAACCTCGAAGAAAACGACGAATTTAGTGTGGTTTTGTTCATGTTGAAACATTTGGTGGATGGAAACTAAATCTATTTCAATGATGATTTATTTAATGTAGGTGTTATTGTAAGTAGAATTAAGCAATATTTTTGATTATGAGTGGCTTTTAGTAACTCAAAGCCACGTAGGTGTTCGTATTATGATTGGTTGAAATATCCAACTGATTTTTTGTAAGAGTTTGGATGGGTATTAGACTGGTAGTTTGGGTGTAATGTTGGATTATTTTAGCAAGTGTTTTGGTTGAGGCTGATGTTAAAATACTTTGTAATATGTTATGCATATATTAAAATCTTTTTTATTATAAAAAAAAAAAGTCTCTCCAACACTCTCCTTAGGATAATCAATTATAAAATACAACCTCGAAAATTTGTCCTTAAGAGATATACTCTCAATTCAAGGATAGCTTCCTAAAAGTATCATTCACAAACTAGTCACCACTAAGAAGAACAATTCCAAAGGCTCGAACCTCTTTAAAGCACCTACATCCAAAAAAATTCGTTTGAGTTATTTAAATAAACCCTATTAGATATTCTATATTATTTTATCCTTTTCGATTATTTAAACAACTCTATCATATTTTTAAAATATCTATACAATCTATCAAATATATATATATATATATATATATATATATATATATATATATATATATATATATATATATATATATATATATATATATATATATATATATATATATATATATATATATATATATATATATATATATATATATATATATATATATATTTAAATTCAAGTTTATGTACGTTGCTAGGAAGAAAGACGCTTTCAAAGTAAAGCATAACACTATAAATTAATTATCAATTGGTTTCTAATAGAATGACTTTAGAGTATGTGTATGAATGGTGACATGACACCGATGTTTATGCTTTTAAAGGAGAGATAACAAAGACACGACAATGACATCTCTCTAAAGATCAAAGTCATCAGAGATAAAACACCACATCTACCTAGTCATAAGAGCTAAATTGACTTGAAAGATATCTCTAATCTCCAAATTACCTTTATTATTTGCCTTAAACAAAACATACCAACTAATTCAAAAAAATTTAGATTTCCTCTTAATGCCTCCCACATAAACCTTCTTTAAATTTGAATTATTTTCCTCCAAACTTTGGTGCAGGAGTTTTGGTAGTTTTTTTTTTTTTTTTGTCTTTACTGGTGTGGCAGTCTAGTTTTTTTTAGTCTTTTTTTGTTGCTGTATTGTCTGATTCCTTGCATTACTTGTGCTAGTGCAGTTTCTTTTCTAATATAATTGTTCTTAGCCGTTTAAAAAAGAAAATTCCTCCAAACTTTTAAAAGTACCAGCTAACAAAGTTGTATATACTAACCTAACTGAAAACTCTTTAGATGATGTCAATTATCCAGAACCAAGTATTTGCATCAAGATAAACAGTTATCCCCTCAGTGGTCATCAAATCCACCAATAAATGGTGTCTTATAACGAGATACTGAAAGCACGAAAAGCAAAATAGGCAATAATATGTAGTGGCTTATTGGCTGTCCGAAAATCTAGAATCAAAGTGTGGTATACGTTTCACCTGTTTCTTTCATGTATTTGCATGTTCCTTTCAAAGAAGGGTATGCATAAATGAATGGTTAACAAGTAAACATAGCCAACCTAGTTGGTGATTTTCATTTCTGTGCTTTTTCTTTTGAAAAGCTGGTGTCCTTTTTGTTTTTTCACAACAATATATGTGGATGTTAAATGCTTGCCTACATATCTTATCTCAAAAGCGTTGGTGTTCATCAATTATCAAGTTCAGCCAATTAAAATACTGATTTTTTTCACCACTAGTTAGCTAGAATAATTAGTTAAATAAAATATATAGTAATATAAAAAAATAGAAGAATTTATTTGTTAAATAGCTAATATAAATATTTATGTATGTCAAGATTCTAGTCATTTAATTTATTAATATTTTTGGTATTCTCCGAACTCTTCAACAAGTTAAACAATTTAATAAAATATGCATATTTTTAATTATATTTAGATATTTGTATAAATAACAACATATGAATTTCATGTTAGAAATTATTTTTAAGTTTAATAAATAAGGACTATGATCGTGTATATGAACACTTTTTTATTAGTATTTCAAGAACTCACTAAATTGTCTTAGAGTTTACATGTAAGAATACTCAGGTTAATTCAGTCTATTTCGAATTAGTACAAGACAGATAAACACTTGAATCTCTGGAAGAGAGAATTCTTGAATTAAATAATGAAGAAGAGAGTTCAATTGTATATGTTTTTCTAAATCCGAAACAATCAAATTATAGATTAAATAGTGTTATTTCACATGGTTGTGATCATTGATCAATACATCATATCACCAAGTAATGCAACCTTTTTCACTAAGTGTTGCAACTATTCGAGTTCAAAAATAACGTACTGGAGTAATGACCACTGTCATGTGTGGCGACTTACCGCCACTAGCTGGTCGAAGATCGATCGTCAGAGTGCTTAAATATCACCTATAAGTTTCCATTAGCGCCTCTATGTCCACACTCACACCGATGACGGGTGTATAAACATGACAAACGACATAAGACTTACGATCACCACACTCATCCATGTGACACTCTCTCACCTCTTTAGCTCCTTTATGAGCTAATAAGTGCAACTCGATATAAAAAACATTAAAGTGAGTTACATTTTTAACTTGGCACTATTACTATGCATTGAATGTACATTTATTTATTTTCAAGGTGTCTTGTTACTATTGAAACACCCCAATGTTTATGTATTTAATTAATTTTTTTATAATTACAACAATCTTTTATTTATTTTAATAATGACAAGACTAATTTCAAAAAAAGAAATAAAGAATTCTATACAGTTAAATATCTTTTGATTTTAACTTAACCTTAGCAAAGGCAACACAAATTTAATCGAAATTTTAGGTAGTAATACTTTCAACGTATTATTCTTTGTGATTAGACCGATGTTACCTTATAAACCTTAGAGAAGAAAATCAACAACATATACAAAAATAGGCAATAAAATTATCATTCTTGATAAAAAGCTTGAGGTGTTTAATTTAGACCATAGAGAACTTTGTGGAGCTCGCATACAAGATAATAGAATGTTTGATGAAAAATATCTTGAGGTTGGTACATGTAAACGTCTTCAAAAATCATACTATAATGGAAGACAAAGTTGACATCAATTTGGATTAGAGTACTCTGACCTTTTAAAAAAGAAATGTTGTTTGAGGTTTGATAATTAGACTGAAGGTGTCTTTATAATCAGGACATGGTCATTGATGAAAACTTTCAGTAACGAGCCAGGCTTTGTGATGAACACTTAATCCAAGACATCTTTTCAACCAAAATACCCATTTGTTACTAGTAAACTTGAAGTGTGGTTGATCATGAACTAGATAATATTGTAAAAAGCCAATATATCTAAAACATGGAGGGAAGTGGAGGGTAACATAGTCATAAACATTTTCAATTTTTTCTTCAACTTAGTGTTTAATAACAAATAACCATAATATAACTAATTAATAATTAATTATACCAATCAATATTTAATTAATTAAATATGTAAATATTTATTTTATTATTCAAATACTTAAGTAAATATATAAAAAGTTTAATTGATATACACTGACACTATAAAATGATTTTATACTGTCATTCAATAGAAATTTATCAATATGCTATATTATATCATTAACTTAAAATTTACAGTCTGATATGGCGAAATACATAACATTAAATGGTTGACAATGTAAAATTATTTTACACTGTCACTGTATATCAATTAAATTCATAAATAACTCTTTAGATTAAATTAAGCAAGGTACACTACAAATAGCAGCTCTATAAAAAAAAATTCATTGAATGTTTTTTATTTACAATATACACATTTTCTCATTGAATATTTTTTATTTACAATAGACATATTAGAATATTTTATTCAGGTGTAGATTACACTCCATTGGAATGTGCAATTTAGTAGAATACAAAATATTGTGCATTTAAGTAAAATACAGCACATTATACCAATGCATTTAGGTGGGTTTTCTAACTTGGCCTCACACAAGTGATTTTATAAATAAGACCTTGTGTAGTTTTTTTTTCGAAATATATATATATATATATATATATATATATATATATATATATATATATATATATATATATATATATATATATATATATATATATATATATATATATATATATATATATATATATATATATATATATATATATATATATATATATATATATATATATATATATAAAAGTCTTTATTTGTAGCAATTAGTATTAAAATTGAAGGCATTATATTCGTATGGACTGGGTATAAATGTTATTCTTTTTTCAACGTTCGTGATCGTTCATCCAATTTTGCATAAAAGATTTTAATTGTCACAAGAGATAATTGTTTCTATCACTAATCATATACATTCGTAATGATCGATTTAAGAGAAATTTTGTATTTCGCTACGTTTAATATTGTGATTTCCCTTCAAGTAGAGGTTTTATGTAATCGATTACATGGTCAAATTTATTTAGTTAATTGTTTAGTGATGTATTGATGTATAAGTACTCCAATTTGAATGGTTAATGGTCTCTCTCTCAATAAATATGCTTTATGAAATACTGCTCATATGTTTTCAATTGAATTTTATAGTCAATTAAAGTTTTAAGACACATAAAAAATTTTGATATTCAATTTTTATATATATTTAACATTTTAACACGCTCTTAGAAGAAATGTTAAAATGTTAAATATATATAACAACTGAGTGTTAAAATCTTTTATGAGTCTTAAAACTTTAATTGATTATAAAATTTAATTGAAAGAATATGAGCAGTATTTCATAAAGCATATTTATTGTGTTTTTAAATATGTATTTAAATATATGCATTTTCCGATTAAATTAAGCAAAGTACTCTTCAAATGGATATTATATATAAAAAATTTGGTATAATATAAATTGAAAATATATTTTTCTCGTTGATTTTATTTATTTATTTTTAGAATAGACAATTTTTCAGAAAGTATTTTTATTTGAGCCCTACTATATAGTACGAAACGAATGATACGAAGAGTAAAAACTTTAATTAGAAAAAATAAAAATGAGGCTTTTTACTGAATCATGAGTAAGGAATTAGTCTAATTCTTGCTTTAGTTACTTTCCCCTTCGTAACAAAGAGTATTTTCCTTTTTATTTACAATAGACATTTTAGAGTATTTTTGCAGAAGATATTAAAATTTTAAATTAAAAAAAAGAAAACCTTTTAAAATCAGTTTAAAATATCTTTATAATAGATTAAGTTACACTCGATTGGAAGAGCGACACGAGTAAGGAAACACATCAATTTTCTTCTTCTATTATTTAGTCTTGCATAAACAGAAAAATATGTTGTGGGTATTGCAAAGATTATTTTCCTCCATTTTGAAAATAAAACATAGAATAGACCACTTTTTTAATTATTATTATATATTGTTGTATAAAATATTTAATTTATTTTAAAAAATTGTATTTATGTAAATCGTAACTAAACTATAGAAACGGATAATATTTTGTTGAATTTCGTCAATAAATTTTTAATTATATAGTTCACAATAACTTTTTATAATGGTTATTATTTTGTTTAAAGATTAAAAAATAGATAAGATGTTTTGTTTATTAATTATATTATTGGATTTAAATTAATTTTTTAATTTTTTTTCGTGTCAGATTAGTACTTTAACTCTTAAAATGTGTCATGTTAGTCATTTTTATTTAATTAACGGTGGAAAAAATTTAAAAATAAATCGCTAAATTCGTTGTTAATTAAATAAAAAAACTTTTCTGACCTGGGCTCCGGCTTGACCGGGCAGGCCCAACCCAATTATGTTCTGTCATGCCCAATCCAGCTTGGGTCATAGCCGTCGAGCACAAAATATCCGCCGGGCAGACAATGCCCCTCCAAGGGCAGATCCTTCCCCTCCGCGGGAAGAACCTGCTCTCTTGTCGGACGCAAGACTCCCGTCGACCAGACACTGTCCCCGTCGGGCAGGACTTATCCTCCGCGGGCAGAACGACGTGTCCTCCATGTACTACGTTCTGGTCTTCACTACACCACGTAAGCCATAGCAGTCACTTGGGTTGGACCTGACCATCTAGCCCAACTCAAATGATCGTTGGCCCTGCGCTGGGGTCTCTCTATAAATACTCTCTTTCACAAAAAGGTCAGATATTCTCTTCTTACCCCCTTTCTGTACTTGTGATCACTCTGCTCAATTTCTTACTTTGCCATCAGAGTGTCTTGCAGGTACATCCCCTCATTTTCTTCAACACCAGTGAGCTGACAGTAACGCGTGGCAGTTAGTGATCCCTTTCTGATCAGGTCAAATCAAAAATTAATATAAGATATTTTAAGAATTAAAGAATCTGACACGAAAATAATGAAGGGAGCAATCTGAATCTAAAAATGTAATTAAGGATAAAAAAATGTTATTTTAAAATATAAAAAAATTATTATTATTATTTATTATTATTATTATTATATAAAAGGTAATGGTAGTGAAATGGCATGGAAAACTTGCAAATTGTTAGCCGCCATGTCCCTTGGTTTAAGGAGCTGCCAGCTTGACCATATAATATAAGTAGTTATACAAATCACACTTGACTCTTTTTTCTATTTATTTTCTTTATTTTCTTTGTTTCTTGTCCACATGTACTACTAGCTATAGTAGCTTTTCCCTCAACCATGGAATACAATTAACAATGCTGCTCCACAGATTCATGCATCTCTACTTTAACTTAACATCACTACCGACTCTTGCAGGCTCTCTCTTCTTTTACTACTATTTTTATATCAGTCGGCAAAACAACTTTTTTTAGTACTCTTATTCATTAATTATTACCAGTAGACCACCATGTCCACAAAATTATAAATAAACTCAGTATCCTAAATTTTAATTATTCAAAAATTTATATTCCTATATTTAAAAAGAAATCTATATGAAAGTATGCTAAATTACATATTAAAAAAAGGAATTAAAAAAATTGAGTCATAAAAAAATTGAGACACGAGTTACAATAGAAATACAATTAAATTAGCGAGACAAGAGATTCTTTGTTTAAATATAAAATATGATGACCAATACTGCTAGTGCTAGATTCTTCTTTAGTTAAATATAGTGTGAAGAAAATTAGGTTTAGAAAAAATGAAGAAAAGTTCAAATTGGAGATGTTGGCTCTAGTAGTAATTGTCTTTTCCGCAAGAAAAAAGTACTTTTATTTAATAATAAATTAATGATAGTAGTAGTATGTGTTTAGAGGTTAGAATAGGGTAGGACCAATTAAGGGACATTGATATTGAATTGAAAATCTCGAGGAATTATTAAAATGTTTTGATTCCACAAACACATTGCACGAGATCGAATCACGTAGTATATACTGTAACAGTGACGTGCCACCAGTGGAGTTTGACTCATGCTACCAGTGAAACATGTTCTGCGATCAAACGCTGCTATTATTAATATTATTATTATTCAAAAACGGCGATTCTTTTTACCTGTCAATAAAAAATTTGTGATTCTTTTCTACACAAGTGAATCTTTTAGATACGACAAAAATCATAATATTTTCACAGGTTGTAAAAAGACATTGTTTCACAGAGAAAGTAAGTAATTGAATAATAACGGGAATAATTTTTTTTTTACAAAGAAGGCAATTATATAATATGGACCAAGAGTACTACTGTGTGTAATAATAATATAGAAACTTTCAATAGTGCCAGAAAAGAAAATTGTTTTTATTCATCTACTTGCAAGCTTCTTTTTGAATTGCAAAATTAAACACAACATTGTCCATGTATAGCTTTTTACAACAAAAGATCAATTCTTTTTAGTGTTAAAAATTCAAAAGCATCAAATATAAATGATAATGGATGAAAATATCTTAACAAGTGTCTGACATAATATATAGACAAAATACAACTTCAAAATATTATTATTGTTTCAGTTTCCCTCCTCATCTTCATTTAATTAAAGTTTTTTTAAATTTTATCTCAATTTTTCATTCTCCTAGTACTCTCACTTGCACCTAGTGAGGTATCTCTTCAGGAATTACAAGTGGATCTTTAGGATGTTTTTCAGATTCCACAATATCATTTGTTATGAGAGTTATAAGCCTTTCACTATTTTTCGTATGAATTGTATCGTGTTTGACTTTTTTCCTATTTAAAATTGTACTCTTTATCTATGATAGGAAGTAAGAGTTAGCACATTTATCTACGTGATTAATACTGTGTGAATTTTAAAATTTTTGACATCCACAACTCCGGGAGGTTTAAATGCTCTGGACATAACCACGTTTGGTGCTTTACCAATGAAGATTCTGACACCAGATGAATTTGAAAGGGTTGTGTTTACAGAGGTGTTAATTTAGCAGGAATACAATCAATACTTATACGCTATATGTCAAGTACGCACTATAACAAATAACACTTTTTATGACAAAATTTTCATCTCGAATAATAGAAAACTGAATTATAAAGTCAAGTACGCTATTTTTTATTATTTAAAAAAATCATACATTCTCTCGGTTTTTCATCACACTGAGGTGAAAAAACAACTCAAGTCAAGTTTCGATTCCTAGTTATCTCAGTTTATGATTTTATTTGCTTATAAGTGTAAACAAAATATTCTAAACCTTCGACTTTCTATTTAACTGAGGCATAAAATAATAAGACTTTACTATAAAAGCACTCGTTAAACATATTTTACCTTAATCCTTACTAATATGAAGCCGCCCCAAACTCGCAAGTATCATTCTTTGGGATGGATTGAAAGACAAAAAAAATCTTCAATGTTCTTCTATCATGAGCAAAATATTTTTTCTGCTTTTGCAATCTATCTCACATAATGGTGTTGAACAAAGAAGGGGGCTTAACCAACAAGGAAAATGGCTTAACCTTTGAACAAAGAAGAGAATGCAACTAAATTTAGATATCAGTGAAGATACTGAATAATAAGAGTAAAGATATGTTGTCAACAATTTATTTTAATATTATGTGTAAACAATATAATTTCAAAAAAGAAAAAAGAATTATTCACCTCAATTTTCGTAATCACCGAGGTGATAGTTAAAAGGAGAAGATAAAAAAAACATCGGTTTTATAATAAAACTAAGATGTTTCATATCATAGTTTACTATAAAAACACTCGTTAAATAGATTTTACCCTAAGACTAACTTATATGTAGCCGCCTCAAAAGAGAAAATATTCACCACCGTCCATTGATCATGAGTTTCTACTACAGATCTCTGGGATAGATTGCAAGTGTAGAAAATAAAAATTCTCATTGGAAAACAGATCTCTAGCATCTTGCATGGAACCTGGACATAGAAATAAAAATTCTTTGGAAAATAGATTTTACAATGTATTTTTAATATTCTGTGTAAACAATGTATTAAAAAAAAACAGCTTATTCACCTCGGTTTTCTTCGTGAGCAAGGTGGTAGTTAAGTGTTTTTTTACTATATTCAATGCCCTTAAACAAATATGTGTTGTCCATTTAACATTTATCAACGCTCAAGAATCTTCCATTAGTGATCCGCGTGGAACCTAAGGAACATTCATTTATAAAAGCATGTTGAATATTGAAAATCTAACGTAAATGAAACGAAGCGCTTGAAAGATAAAGACACTTGAAAAAGTTCTCTAAGATGGATTGGAAAAGTAGAAAATTACTTGGGTTTAAGGTTTGTTTTATTAAATATTTATTTGAGCATAAAATTATATATTTGAATATTGATTTTATTTATCTAACACTTATTTTGTTTTTCTTCAGAATCAAATGCATGCAAAGCCTTAGAGAATATATTATCACCAACATTTAATCTCACCCACCTAGGAAATTTGATTTTTATCTAGATCTATAGAGAATTTGATTTTTATTTTAATATTTTGTGTAAGCAATGTAATATTTTGGATAAACAATGTAATATTCTAGGTAAATAATGTAATATTTTGGGTAAATAATGTAATATTCTGGGTATACAATGTAATATTCTGGGTAAACCATATAAAAATTTTATTTTTTTAAAAAATAAATAATCTTACCCCTCGATTTTATTTGTAAACCGAAAGGTAAGATAAACTAATTCTGAAAATAATAAAAGTGCAGCTGTTGGGGCTCAAACCCATGTCTATATAATTTTACCTCTCGACTTTAATTTCAACGAGGTGATAAGTGACGAGTTTGCATATTGTTCTTCATTACCTCGCTTCTTTGGCCGAGGTATAATGCATTTTGCATCCGAGGTAAATCACACTTTTTGTAGCAGTGACGATATTGTTTCAATTGTTGACTTCATTCAGCAATGATGTTAATATATTAGGGTATATCCCATGGTACTTGTTCGAACTAGGTTCTTGATCAACTGAAGCTTAAGTAGTAGTTTCAGTCTATGTAATTGGTGTGGTATGAGCATCTAATTCAACTTGAGCATCTGGTGCATTATGAGCATTTGGTGCAATGATTTCATTAGTTGGCCATGTAGTCTCCTAATTAATTGGCCATGTAGTGTTCTGATTACTTAGGCCTACAGTCTCCTTTTATCTTTTCCTTATCAGTCTTCTTTACCTTTTTCTTGGGCATTTTGATATTCATTGAGCCCTTACGTCTCCCCTGAAATTTTGAAATTATGACAGAGGGAACATTATGATATAATGTGCATTAATAAGTAAAGTAAATTTAGGAAATTAACCATTTTCTTTGGTGCCTTTCGCACATAGCTAGTATAACTAGCTTGTGTAGATAGGCTAACTGTTGTGTCTACTTGTAGAGCTAGTCCAATTTGTTTGTTTTTCTTAAATGTTTAGTATTGCGCACATACTCCAAACATATCTTTCACTTATGGATAGTATTTAATCTCTTCCGTTTGGTTTGGTTTGGTTCAATAGGTTTTATTCTAGAAAGCTTTTTTTGGCTTCCTTAGTTCATGTTTTAACATTGAAGGCAATATCATAGGATCAATGGTCTTGAGCCATTTGTTTTGGGCATTTAAATGGGTGCTCCCTTCATTATTACATTTTACATGGGTTGACTTGTGGTAGCAATTATGGATATATTTGATGGGATCATCTACTTTCCTATGGATTGCAAAGACTGCATGTTTACACGGTATCCCAACCAAATCCCAAAAGTTACATGAGCATGCGTGACTAGACAAGTCAACAACAAAACTATCAGTAAACATCACATGTGTAACTTGAAATGTTAACTTTCATGTATAAGTTGCATCCTAACTTGCACTTTTTCTATCTAATCTCCTAAGGGTTTTGACATTAATTTTCCCTTATACTCGTTAAATGCTTCCCTTAGTGTGGAAAACCTACCCATAAGATAAGTTCTAATCCATTCAAACATATTAATAATGGGATCACGCCTTTGTAGGAAAATTGCTACATTGAAAAATTCACTAAGATTATTCATCAACTCATCACACTTAGAATATAAAAGAAATGCATGCTTATACCACTTTGTTTTTGGAATTTCCTACAACCATTCATAAGAATTTATACTGACCTCCTTGATTTTTTGCATATGTTTTTTGTGTGCCTCAAAGTATGTTTCCTTTACTACATACATCATTAGATCCCTAAATAGAGTTTGACCTCCAAACTTTTTCTTGAAGTTAATATATAAATTCCTTACACAAAATATGTGCTCAAGTGTTGGGTACTGCTCAAGTACTTGTACCAAACCCTACAACAAAAACAAAACAATTCAAATGCAAAACATCAACTAATTAACAAAATTTAGAAGGACTATGACATACCTTTTGTTGGTCAAAAATGAAACACAACCTTGTTTGACCAATGCCTTCAGGAAAAAACTTACAAAACAAGATCCAAGAGTCATTGGTTTCAATTTCTAATACTCCAAATGCAATAGGTAAATATTGATCATTAGCATCTCTTCCATCTACAATCAACAATATCTCACTGTAGTCGTGTTTTAAATGACATCCACCTAATCCAATTAATGGTCTACATGCCAATCTCATAGAATTCTTTCTTCAATCAAAATACATATAACACCTTTCAAACCTTATAAGTAATCATAAACCTGGAGACTGAGTGTTCAACTTAAATGTATTTCCTAGTGAAACCATAACAGGAAAATTAGCAAATTGTGATGATTCATTTTGGTAGGTTACGACCGTTAGAACTTCCGCAATTTTCATGTTACGACGGTTGCGTCTTCGTCCTAGAAATGTGCACCGTGAGGTTGGAGTCCCCCTAAATCATTTGTCTAACAAGTTGCCTAGCTTTAAAAGCCATACAACCAGAAACTTTAGTTGCATACCTCACTCTAACATTTGTAACTGCACCATTCAACTTCATTTTTTTTATTATTCTTCATCCTATAACCAATGACTTTTGCAACCTAATCTACCTTGGGAATTTTATTAAAAAAACATGTCTTCCACATTTGTGTTTTTGAAACAATGTCTTAATTATGAATGTTGTAGATGTTAAAACTTTACTACACGACACAATGTAATCACAATGTTTTTTATCCTTTCAAACAACCTTACACCTCACTTTTTCATACCCTAATTTTTACCCCTAAGATGCCACCTATCATATTCATTTGCATCTCATTGCAATCACAAACATCAATCCTCTTAGCTATCATCTCTAGGTTTTTGCCCTAGTGTAGGAGGTCACCAAGCACTCTTTTGTTGCTTTTTGCTTTTATATTGTTTATGTTCGCTAACCATTAATCAAAGTACAAAAAATATGCCTTGTCCCTTTTGTTTCTTTTCCAAGGTAGGGTTTGGAATCAAGAGCATCAAGTGATTGTCTCCTCATCTAGGGTTTGAGTTCCTCAAGTTAAAATGTGGTCGACCAGTGATTTTCAAAGACTATTCATCAAAGCATGACCTCTAATATGAAATCATAGGGTCTCAAGCACCATTCAACTACATTTGATCAAGGATAACTCAAAGTTTGGTTGCTTGTTTACAAGATATTTTAAAGGTTCATATGTTTATTTTCATGCCTTCATTAATAAGTTTCTTCAAGCCATTTCATGTTTCATCAAAGGAAAATCAAGAATCAATCATTTAAATTTCATATGATCATCAATGCGCCTTAAAATGCAAGAAAAGTCCAAAGTTGCAAGATTGTTCAAATTGGTTTGACCTAAAAAGTCAACATTTTTGCTCGTGGACTCGAATCAATACGTGGAAGAATGATAAATATAGGATCTTACTCTGAGTGATCTATAAATGCGACTTGGAAGAAAAACTTCTAAGGTAAGGGCACTTCCTCATATTTATTATAACGAAATTAATAGTTATGTATTATGGAATAATATGATATAATGCGTAATTGTTCCAAAGAGAAGAGATAATTGAAGTATATTTATTAAATAATTTAAAAATAGGAATACTAGTTTTATATAATGTATTTTTATGTATGTTGATGTGATGTGGATGAAACATTGTGTTGTTTATGATTTGTTATTATGATGTGTGGTCAAAATGTGAGTCAGATGGATTGGAATGATGTGATATGAATGAAACTTTGTGTTGTTTGTGATTTGTTATTATTATTATGTTTAGTCGCAATGTGAACTATATGAATTGTGTTGGTTAAAAGTCTATTAGAATGTTGAAATCAACTATGTTTGAAGATGAATTATTTTGTGAAATGAATATTAAAATGATGTGCTTTAATGCGAGTTTTTTTGAAGGTATATTAAATATTCATTTTAATATTCATTTCATCATTATCATCATGGCATGACATGGCATATGAATTTCTTTAGGGTGCCTTAATACCGAGTTGATTATATCTAGCTCATGTAGTTCTAAGAGCATGCATATTCATACATAAAGATATTTATTTAATAATGATTTTTGTGAATTTGATTTCTCTTAAGCTATTTTGTTTTGTATGATTTGTTTTATAATACCATAACATATGTTTTGTATGATTTGTTTTATAATACCATAACATATGTTTTGTATGATTTGATATGAAAGATGGAAGATCGACCCCTTACAAATAACATATTAGGTAATAATGAGTTCAATATGTGAAGTTCCGAGGATAAAATATTGTGCGCGGTCGTGGGATTCAATAAAAGGTTTAAAACTTGTAATTTTATTCGTAAGAAGATTTATTTTATTATCAAAATTTTAGAGACAAAGATTTGTAACACCGTGAATAGTTTACATCTTAGAAAACCTTAGATTACACCTTGGGTTTGAATAATTCATATATTAGGAGTTAGAGAGGTAGGGAAACACTTTAGTAGAAAATAGGTTTATTCTTGGGCGCCTTCAGGGTTGTTTTTGGGAACCTGAAGGCGAATGCTATTTTCTTGTAACTCGTCTGTAATCTCTTGTAACGACTTTCTGAGTATAGTGAATTGGAAAGCTGCTCTCTCCCCCAGAGTAGATCATTTGATCGAACTGGGTAAACAAATCTTCGATTTTTTCTTGCCTTATTTTGTTATATTATCTGTGTACGAATTATTATTGCTGAAGAGCATTTATTTTAGTTTCTATTGTTCTTTGCCTCACATATTGATATTTAACTTTTTCGTAATTCACAACAAGATTCACAACAAGTGGTGCGGTGAGCGTAGAGCAAAGAGATATTGTTAACAAGTGAGCACCATGGTTAGTAGATGGCAGATCGAGAAGTTTTCTGGTAACATCGACTTCAGATTGTGGAAAATTAAGATGCAAGTCATTTTATTTCAAGAGAAGTGTGTTGATGCTTTGAAGAGTGAAGCATTGATGAATGCAGGGATTACACAGGTACAGGAGACCGAGATGGTGGATAAGGCTAGGAGTGCCATTATCTTGTGCCTCGGGGATAAAGTTTCAAGAGAAGTCGCCAAAGAGAAAACTGTGGTTGCTATGTGGGCAAAATTTGAATCATTGTATATGACAAAATCTTTGGCTCACATGTTGTATTTTAAATAACAACTCTATTCATTCCGAATGGTGGAGAACAAATCCATAGTTGAGCAGCTCATAGAATTTCACAAAATTATCGATGATCTTGAGAATATTGAAGTGAAGATTGATGATGAGGACAAGGCTTTGCTCCTGTTGAGTTCATTACCCAGATCCTTTGAGCACTTTAAGGATGCCCTTCTTTATGGTAAGGAAGGTACTATTACTTTGGATGAAATCCAGACGGCGGTGAAATCCAAAAAAATTTCAAAGTCGAAAGATTTGAAGATTGAAGATAGTGGTGAAGGCTTAAATGTGTCAAGAGGAGGAGGTGGGCGTAAAGGGATGTCCAAATCAAAGAGGTCGGACAAGTCAAAGGTAAAATATTTTAATTGCCATAAAATTGGTCACTTTAAAAGGGGTTGTCCTGAAAGAAAGGTCAGTGAAGATTATGTTCAAGCTGTAGTTGCATTAGGTGAGAAAAGTTATAAGGATGCTGAAGCACCAGTAGTATCGAGTTTGTAAACTGAAGATAGTTGGGTTATTGACTCAGGTTTCTCTGATCACATGTGTCCAAGAATAGAATACTTTGAAAATTTGAAGATGGTGCAAGGTGGAGTAGTTTTGCCTTGGTAATAATAAGGCATGTAAGGTTCATGGTATTGGTAGGGTCATATTTAAAATGTTTAATGATCGTGACCTTCTTATTCACAATGTGAGTTATGTTCCAGAACAACGAAATTTGTTATCTATAAGTATATTTGATGATCTAGGCTATTGTACTAGAGTTGAACGTGGAGTGTTGAAGATTTTGCGTGATGAATTGATTATTGCTAAAGGGTCTAAAATATGTTATCTATATATTTTAGAAGGTTCAAATGTTATTATTTATTCATCGTTAACTAGTGGAGGCTTTCATGACAAGGAAGAGCTATGTGATTTGAGTTTAAGGCGTTATGAATTCCTTGAGAAAGTTTCAGAGGAGTATAATGAATTTTGCAGAAATCAAGGAATAAAAATACATGTTACTACTGAGTTGTTATTCAGTTTTTAGGGAAGAACTAAGGTTAAAACAACTTACTTGGTTGGTAGAGAATTTCTTCAGAAGAAGAATAATGAAAACCAAGGGAGAAACTTGGGAGAAACTATAACACAGAAAACTCAGGTTGAGGTGGAGTTTCCTACTATGGATGCTAGAAGTAGTGAGAGAACGGTTACAGAGATCTCTGATTATCATTTGACTCATGATAAGATAAGGAGGGTTATTGTAGCATCTCAAAGGGACGGGTATGCTAGCCTTAGATATTAAATTTTAATGTGGCTGAAGGACTGCAAAATAAAAGAAAAAACCTTCAGTGAGGCATTTGAAAACAGGTGAAGTCAAGGGTGATTGAAAAATCATGCTTGTAGACTTGCTAAATTACCTAGGCAGAAAAGGGTAATTAGAACAAGTGAATGCAATTTGCAAGATCAAGATTCAAGGGTTACATGAATTTGATCAAAGTTATTGATTAAAGTTTCAACTTGGTAGAGAGCAACAATGTTGTTGATTGGTATCAAAAAAGTTTAAATTCAAGGTGAAGATTGTTGTAAATGTTCCTTAAAACCTTTGTTGATGAAGAGAAAGAAAACATATTTAAGAAATTACATTTACCGTGAAAAACGGATGAAAAATCGGGGAAAAATCGGTCGGTGAATAGTGTCATTCGTACGGATGAATAGTGTGTCTGTATGAATGAATAATATATTCGGTTTTTCAGGCTTTTTCGATTCGGTCCATGGATCCATGTGATTTTGGCTTTGTTTGTTGGGTATTTGCTATTATAAATATGTATCTCTTATATGTTTGGTGTGTGACTATCTTAGAGTTTTCACTAACAAGGGAAACTAAGGGTTTAAAGATATTGCATAGAGTTTTAGCTAGGCACGAAGAAAACCTTGGATTACACCTTGGGTTTGATGATTTATATATTGAGAGTTGGAGAGATAGGGAAACACTTGGGTAGAAAATAAGGTTTTTCTTGGGCGCCTTCAGGGTTGTTCTTAGGAACCTGAAGACGAAGGCTATTTTCTTGTAACTCATTTGTAGTCTCTTGTAACAACTTTCTGAGTATAGTAAATTGGAAAGCTGCTCTCTCCCCCAGAGTAGGATCGAACTAGGTAAACAAACATTCAGTTTTTTCTTGCCTTATTCTGTTATATTATCTGCATACAAATTATTATTGTTGAAGACCATTTATTTTGGTTGTTATTATTCTTTGCCTCACAAATTGATATTGAATTTTATCGTAATTCACAACAAATTCAATAGGCAATTTATTATCTGAGTTGCAGACTTTTGTTAACTTAGTCATCATTGTGACACCTCTTTGTTTTCTTTTCTTTTTTCATCTCTAGTTTGAGAATCATTTTTATGAGTTTCATTTGTATAAGTTTTGTCGCTACTAGATGAAGAAGAGGCCACCTATCTTCAAAAACAACAATAAAAGATTATTTCAATCTCTTAATCAAACAAATGTGATCATACACATTCAACAACAACAACCTAAGCATAAACAACAACATTAATAACAACATAACAAATGTGTCTCATACACATTCAACAACAATAACATAAACAACAATATAAAAATTGTGTCTAATGCACATTAATTCAACAAATACATAAACACAAAACATTCAATATCAAGACAGAAACATAAACATCAACCACAATGGCATAAACAAAAACATTGCCAGCTACATAAACAACAACACCATCAACAACATTAACAACAAAATCTTTCATATAACCCTATAATACTGATTCCGCATATAACCATGAACAACAACAACAATAAAAAAAATATTAATCCTATCTTAACCAAACTAATGTGATCATACATATTCAACAACAACAACATAAACATTCAAGAACAAAAACAACCAAAAACATTTAACATCAACAACCTAAACATAAAACATAAAACATTTAACATCAACAACCTAAACATAAAACATAAAACATTTAACATCAACACAGAAACATAAACATCAACAAAATGGCAACTAAAATTTACTATAGATGCATGGGGAGAAACGTTTACATACACGAAATATGATAAAATAAGTAAAAAAACCTAAATAAATATTGTCATATTCTTCATTTTCCTCCTCGATGGTTGTGAAGGCAAGAACAATGAATTTGGTGTCATCTTCCTCCTCGAAGGTACATAAACCAAGAACGATGAAGTTGGTTGAACGATTAAAATGAATATGACGTTGGTTGAAAAATGTTTGGTTTCGTTAACCAATGATGAAGATGCAATTGATTGAAAATGGTATCGTTTCTCAGCGCGGAATGTTAGGGTTGAAAATGGTTTCTCTATTGGAAATGAATAAAAGTGGTAATTAAAGAGACATTCTAGTTGTGTTTTTTTTAAGTGAATAAGTCGTTCCACCACGATCATATAAACCAAACGTAGTGATATATGGTTTTACTTATTGAAATTTTATATATAAAAAATCACATTTTAAGCATTTAAAAAATAAATAAAAATTAAAAATATATCACAATGGTTGGGTTAAACAACTGTAGTGATATCAATTTTATTTTTTATTTAAAAATAAATTAAAATAAAAGGCGCAACTAAAATATTGAAGAAATAAAAAAAAATAGCATTGAGATTCGAATCCATGAAAGAATAAAGATATCACAACGGTTGGTCTAAACAACTGTGGTAATATGTTAACAATTTTTAATAAAAAATATTAGTCTCTGAGTATAGAGATGTCATTACAGTCTTTCAATGGACCATGGTAACTTAGGCATTGTTGTATATAGCTTTTGTACTAGTGAAGTCTTAATTGGCTGTGAATAAACTTAGAGGATATTATCTAGCAAAGGACAACCTTCGCCACTACCTAACTATTGTCAAATTACTTAGTGTTAAATATGTTTTTAGTCCCTATAAATATCTAAATTTCATTTTTAGTCCTTCAAAAATTTTTCTTCAAAGAATGATCCTCCTAATATTTTTTATCAAGACTTTTAATCTCTCATGCTAATGCCCGTTAATTGAGCTAACGTGACATTGACACATGACAATGTCAATGTGAAAAAGATGATGACATGGATGTCATGTGACATTTTGTCCCCATATTATATTATTTATATAAATTTAATTTATAGCGACAGATATTACGCCGCTAACATGAACATCATACAGAAACCAAGAAACTGCAGCTAATCTGTAGCAAATTCGTTGTTAATCCCTAACAAATTTAAACACATTATTCTTATGAAATAGACTTCATTTTTTTCATAATTTTTTTCAAGAAATTCTATCATATTATAAAGATCTCTCCCATAAAAATTTAATGTTTTTTTACTTGATATGAATTAAGTATGATTTTTTTTTGCCAGCTGATTTTCTATGAAACGAAAACAAGGAAAACATTAGCATATGATTGAGTTTTAAGCTATTATTTTGTAGGAACTTATCTCATAACATATATAAAGTATCTAAAAACTTTCATTGCATTCTAAATAAGCCTCAATTTATTTTGATTTTTCTATCGAAACACGTATATTTGTTTCAATTGGAAAATCAAAATAAATCAAGACTTATTTGAAATGTCATGAAACTTTGAAGATCATTTTTATGTGTTATTACGTAATTTCTTGCAAAATATTATCTCAAAATTCAATCATATGTCAATATTGCGTTGTTTCCGTTTCATGGACAATTGGCGCTTAAATAATTCTTATTTAATTCATCTCATGCCAAAAAATACCATTTTTGTGGGAGAGTTCCATATAATTTGATACTGTAACATGAAAAATTAAAGTATTTCATCCTTTTTACACTCAATAGGGTTAAAATTGTCACTTGAAAAAACCACATTTATATATGTTTCGATAAAAAAAATCAAAATAAATAGAGAATTATTTGAAATGTCATGAAAATTTGTATATCCTTTTTCTGTGTTATGATTTAAGTTCCTGCAAAAGATTAGATGAAAATTCAGTCATATGTCAATGTTTTTTTTTATTATCGTTCCATAGAAAATTGACGTTTAAAAAATTCATATTTATGTTAGCTCTCAAATTCGACGCTTAGTTTGAATTAATGGAAACAATAAAGAAAAACAATTTATATGAAGTTGTGAGAAGCTTCGACAAAATTGTGAAACCTAGTTGTTTTTGGTCGACGTCACCCTTTTGTACAAGGAGAATATGCTAAACGGATTTGGGAAAATATTCTAAGTCTTGAAAGTTGATTCGACAGAGAATTATTGATGGTGTTTTCGACGTAAGATTTGAATTCAAATGAAGGAGGGAACTTTGTTCTTATCCAGATTTTTGAAAGAGACATGTGAAACATTTTTCAAGAAAAGAAGACATGTCGAGCACCACTTGTCTTATTTTTGTAGGAAGACCGTTAGGGGCAGTTATTTTGATCATTATAAATATGAAGTCTTAGCGTTAGGATTGGGGTGTTCAAAGTTGTACAAAGTCTCTAAAAAATTACTCAAAGAACTCGTGTGCAGAGAAAAGAGTGTGTTGAGAAAATGTACGTTTCACAAAACACCATATCTTTACACTTTAATTCGAGTTTTATCTTTTTATCACAAGTTTGTCTTCTTTATCGCTCAAATATTTTTCAATGCATTTACTTGTTTATTGATTAAGTTTTTGCAATTTACTTTCTTTAAATTTTTAATGTTGTTAACTTTTAGATCATGAATATTATCTGAGTATTCACTAGTTTCCAAACTTTATTTTTAGATTTACTAGCACATGTCCTAGGATCATTATGGTCAATCCTGTAAGTAACAAAATTCTTTTTCAATTTGGAAGACCAGCGGTTGTTTACTAATTTTCACGGTAAACAAATTGACACGCCTAGTGGGACGGTGCTAGTAGTTTTCTTTTAAAAACTTTGTTTTTTTGTTGTTCTCTTTGAAAACTTCGTTGTATGTTATTGTGAAGTGGTAAATTAGCCACCACTAACGAAGATAGAACAAGGAAAAGACATACTGGGCAAATTCAAATTAGCCAAATGTTTCGATTCCTCAAAGTTCATCGATTAACAATGGAGAACCACCCCAAATATCTTCGATCGGGGGAACAACGGTTCTAACGACTGTGTCAGAACCAATACCATCCATGGCAAGTTCGATGCCCAAGCAGTCGATTACCCATAATGAGTCCATTTTAAATTATACTAGGCCAAGGGGTCCTCTAGTAACCCCTCCACCAATGGGGAATGCTTCAAGGAGGCCCTTCATGCCCACGGATTTCTCTATGCCCTTAGGCGGTTGATAACAACCTTATGGAATACTAACATCTATGATGGTAAACTTGAATAATATCGTCTCAACATTCTCAGAACCAATAATGAATGTTACTTCGCTATCACAAGGATTAGGATATGAGTTAAACATGGGTTATAGTAGTCAACCCTTAGGAATTGGTTATTCCACCCAAACTCCAAACTTGACTAATGATTCTGCAGCGGTTATTAGGCAACAAATGGATGAGAATAATCACGAAATAGTCCAAATGTTGGCCCAAACAATGGGGACAGTTTTTAATACCCTAATCTAAAGCACTACTCAATCCAACCAACAAATGACACGTCTTGCGGATTTTTTTGGAGTACCACAGCCTCCTCGACATCCACAGAGAGAATACATATTGACGAATCAGGGAATAGTCCTCGAAGAAGATCCTACCATTAATCAAGTTCAACCAAACCAAAGAGACCCGCCCCATGTAAATCTAGTCAATCCAAGAGTAGCGGTCAAATAGCCTAGAGTCGAACCCCCCAGAGCCCGACCTCAAATTCTCATTGAGGAGAGGCTAAGGGTAGTAATGGTGGATAGAAATTAAAATGTTGATAACATTGTACACCAGATTCGATGTGATGATATGGTCGCAGATAAAAATCTAGCAGACATGGTCAAAAGGATAACGACACGAAATGAGATACACTTTGGTCTTCAGAGACAAAACTATACTTCGTCATTATCAGAGTATATTCTACAATCAGATCTACCTCATAGATGAAAAGTTTCTAAGTTTACTAAATTTTCTGAAGATACCATTGAATCCACTATCGAACATATGGCTAGGTATTTGATAGAGGCTATAGAGATTTCGAATAATGAAAATATTAGGGTAAAATATTTTCCAAGATCTCTCACCAAAAATTCTTTTACATGATTTACAACCTTGCCACCAAATTCGATCCATAATTGGACTCAGTTAGAAAGATTGTTCCATGAACAATTTTATATGGGACAAACCAAGATTAGCCTGAAGGAATTGACCAGTATCAAATGAAAGTTTACTGAGCCAATAGATGATTACTTGAATAGATTTCGTCTACTTAAATCCAGGTGTTTTACACAAGTGCCAGAACACAAATTGTTCGAAATGGCCGTCGTAGGTCTAGATTATTCTATTAGAAAGAAACTAGACACCCAATACTTGAGAGATATGGCCCAAGTGACTGATAGGGTTCGACAATTAGAACGCTTGAAGGAGGAAAAATCCAGAGCAAATAAAAACAAGAGGGTGACCTACGTCGAATTTAATGAAGACGACAAGGGACAATATAATGAACCTTAAAACTTTGACGAAAGTGAGATTGATCTCGCTGAGTTAAAGCAAGGACCCCTTATTTCTATAAAGCCTTAGCCCCCTAAAACGGAAAAAATCCACTCGAACCAGACATGAACGATAGATTCCCTAAGAAAACTTAAACCTTCGACGTCACAAAATGTGACGAAATCTTCGACTTGTTAATTAAGGGTGGTCAAATGATAGTGCCTCCGGGTGCTAAAATGCCTCCTTTAGAGCAAAGGAAGAAGAGAGGTTTTTGTAAGTATCATAATTTCTTGGGTCATAAAACATCTCAATATTTTCTTTTCAAAATTCCATTAAGGTTGGAAGACTAAGGTTTGGAGCGAAAGTGAAGACTCAGATGATAATCGATGTTGACACTTTACAAGTGGCTGATGCTCATTTCATTGAACCAGTTGTTGTCAACATGATCGAAGTTACTGATGACTTCGCTCACAATATTAACATGATCGAAGTTAGTGGTGACTTCATCAATGATGTTATCATGGTCAAGATCACTGAGTACCTTGACGAGGAGCTTTTGAAAGATTTCATATGTGAGGTTACTGATGGCTTTAACAAATGAGTCGTTAAAGGTTGTAACAACGAAACTGCCGATGGTTCCAATACTATAGAAATCACTGAGGATTCTAATTTGGTGATGGTAACAAAAGAAACTGATGATGGTTTCGTGCAGATGGATAATGCTACTGACGGCCTTACGATGGAGTTTCAAAATTTGGATATTACTGAGGATGTCGCTATGGATATTAACATGGTTGAACATTCGCATGAAACTTCGATGGAAACTGAAGAAGAGCGACGACAAGAGAAATACAACAAACTAGCTTTCCCGAAGGAAGAAGAGAGTCTAATCGATTTCCTATATAGGTGTCAGAAGAAAAATTCGAAGGTTATGCTTTGCCCAAGGTGCAGCGCCGTGTTCAACATTTTTTATCCAATCCGTTTTATTATCATTTCATTTTATTTAATGACGAAATTATATCTTACTATTTTAAACATTCAAATTTTAAGGACGAAACTATTTTAAGAGGATAAGAATCTAACATTTCTCTCTCTCTCTCTCTCTCTCTCTCTCTCTCTCTCTCTCTCTCTCTCTCTCTCTCTCTCTCTCTCTCTCTCTCTCTCTCTCTCTCTCTCTCTCTCTCTCTCTCTCTCTCTCTCTCTCTCTCTCTCTCTCTCTCTCTCTCTCTCTCTCTCTCTCTCTCTATATATATATATATATATATATATATATATATATATATATATATATATATATATATATATATATATATATATATATATATATATATATATATATATATATATATATATATATATATATATATATATATATATATATATATATATATATATATATATATATATATATATATATATATATATAATACACTTATTCTATTTTGACAAGTTTTATTATTTGTTCAATAGCATGAAGTGATAATTTAATTTAATTATATATGTCATCATAATTTTAATTATTTATTTTATAAATAATTATCTTGATAAATTAGTAATATTATAATTAATCTTGAATAATTTTGTACACACTATGTTATGATAATTTAGTATATATTTATTGAATTTATAATTAATATTAAGTGTTAATATTATATTTGTTTGTTTAATATTTTAATAAATTTATAAATATGATATAATTTTAATATAATTATTTTAATAAATAATATTTTTATTTATAAGTGAATAATATAAATAAGAGAAAATATGTAATTTAACTGGAGCAAGGTGTAGAAATAAAGGAGTGTGAGTTGCTAAATAAATGGACTAAATTCATAAATCAATTAACTAACAAACAAATAAAATATATATTTATTTTTCAGTGTGAATAAATGTGCTACAGTAATTTTACAATAGCCCCTCAACACCGCATACCTCTTCTTCAACCGCTATTCATTAAAAGCATTGGTTAAAAAAGAAAAGATTTTTATTCCGAAATCAAGTCAATTGTCAAAAAAATTCTATGATTCATTCCACCTGTTAGTATGTTGTTTCTACCAATTAATTAGTTAAGCTTTTTCATTTGTTTTACCTTTCGTTTAAAATATTTTTTTTCTGATTGATTAACACGTTGTTTTGTTCGTATTTTCATCATCGTAATTCTAATTTGCATGAAACCAACACCAAAACAATTAGGTGAATGTAAGTAATATTTTTTATTAAGTTTGAATTTTTTTTGTCAAATTTCGTAATTGATATTTTTAGTATATTTTGATATCATATTTTTAAATATTTATTCATTAATGATCGAAAACGAACGATAGGCGGACGAGGAGTCAAGAGAACGAAATTTCTACACATAAATTCAAATTAATATGTGGAAACATGATAAAATTGAATCTTGTCCATAATGATTTATAAATGTGATTGAGAAGAAAAATATCTAAGATATGGACACTTTCCAATACTAATTATAATTAAAATAATACTTATATATTATAGAATAAATAATATAATGCATAATTGTTCTCAATGAAAAAATAATTAAAATATAATATATAAAAACATTAGTGGTAATCAAAATACTAAATATACAATTTTCACATAATTTTTAATTTATTTTTCATCCATATCTCCGTATGTTACAATATCAACAAAGACATCTTTATAAAAACTCAAAGCAAGTATAATTCAATAATAGAATAATGTGTTTAGCACAAACTTGAAGCAACAAATTATCATTTTTCATTTAAGGTAATGTGATTATTGTTAATGGACTATTTGACCCAGATACTACAACACATATAACAATAACAATTAAGCCTTATCTAAGTATGGTATATTATATGAATTAATTTGTGCCATAATATTTTAACTAAGGTCATATTTTTATTCAAATCATTAATTTTAAAATATTTTTTTTAAAAATAATTTCGCTTATATTTTTTTACATCTTTTTGTAACTTTAGTTATGACTTTTATTACATATGATCTATTCTATTTATCATAAAATTTATATTTTTCTTTTTACATATTCAAATCATCTAATTCTATTTTTCACCATCTTTTTATATAAATATTATTGTGACACTTTTCTAATATTGTCATTTATAATTTTATTTTTTAAATTTACCACACATCAAACACAATATTCTCATCTATGCTACACTTATTTTATTCTTGTGTTGATTTTTAAATGTCCAACATTTCATCCTATACAATATCGCAGGTCTTGAACAATATCTCTGTATCATATAAAATCTTGTGTTGATTTTTATCACACATCAAACATAGTATTCTCATCTATGCTACACTTACTTTATTCTTATGTTGATTTTTAAATGTTCAACATCCCATCCTATACAACATCGCAGGTCTTGAACAATACCTCTATATCACATAAAATCTTTATACTCTTTTCTATTTCAATCACTCAATTTAAATTCGATAATTTACGTTCTCTTATAGTTGTCCTTTTCTTATATTACATACTCAAAATATTTATACCGAATATATTTTGGAATGAATAGAATCCAACTTTTGCTTTTAAATTAAAAAGGTCTCTTTTTTTTCTCTAGTATTTGTTTAGTGTAGTTTCAATATAAGAGAGCATTCAAAGTGACCTCTATACTATTTACGTGCTCTTTATTATACTAAACAATACAAAAATTGACTCACATGGAACAACTTTTTTACTAATTGACAGCCGAAAAATATTATTTAGAAAATTATAAAATAGTAACCGAAATACTTTTTTTTTAAAAGAAGAAAAGAAGTAGCGCTTGTGGCCTGCGTACGAAGAGACACACCGTGAAGCCTGAACCAAACAAAACCGTTGCGACTCAAAATTAAAATAAAGTCCAGCACATAAAAATTTGAAATCCGAAATGGCCTATAAAAACACCCCTCACTCACCTACTTTGTTGCAGACTCCAAACATTCATAAACAATCACCAGAAGGGTAACAGAGCAGAGTGAGTCTAGTCAGATAAAAGAGAGAAACATGGGTGGTTGGGCTATTGCCGTGCATGGTGGTGCTGGTGTTGACCCTAACCTCCCTCTCCAACGTCAAGAAGAAGCCAAACAACTTCTCACTCGTGTTCTCAATCTTGGCATCTCTGCTCTTCGTTCCAATCTTCCCGCCATCGATGTTGTCGAACTTGTGGTACTTTAATAACCAACCCCAACCATCTTTCACCTTAATAACAAAAAAATAAATATACATTGTCACAACTCCTAATAATTCTTATAAAATTACATGAATAAGGACACCAACTAATATGTTTAATATTCATCTCGGAATCCCGGGAGATATTTATCATTAATCATTTTTGTTTGTTGAATATATGTTTGTTATGTTTGTGAAAGGTGAGGGAATTGGAAACGGATCCACTATTCAATTCGGGTTGTGGATCTGCCCTGACGGCTAAAGGTACGGTGGAGATGGAGGCTAGCATAATGGATGGTCCAAAACGCCGATGCGGTGCCGTTTCAGGATTAACCACCGTTAAAAATCCTGTTTCACTGGCACGTTTGGTCATGGACAAATCTCCTCATTCCTATCTTGCTTTTGACGGTGCCGAAGATTTTGCGAGACAACAGGTTTGTGAAATAAACACTATTCCACGTGTTCATAAACTTGGCAAATAAAAACAAATTAATTAAATTATTATTAACTTATTAGATTAGTGCTAATTACAGTACTAAATAATTATATTGGTATTTGTTTTGGTTTTTATAGGGTGTGGAGGTTGTGGACAATGAATACTTTATCACCGAGGACAATATTGGTATGCTTAAGCTGGCAAAGGAAGCAAATACAATTCTGGTACGTAATTATCATGGATCTTGTTTCAACTATTTAATTATAGAAAAATTACAATGGAAGATCTTTTACAAAAATGAAGAAAGTATGTTTATTTTAAAATATTTTAAAACAATTACTATACTTTCTCATTGTTTAATCTCTACCAAACTCTACCAAAACAAAAATTATGTTTGTTTTCATTTTTAACCACTGATATTTTTTGTTTTGTTTTGTATAAAATGGTTTAATTAATTACTGTTTATTGTGTGATGCAGTTTGATTATCGAATTCCAGCCTCCGGATATGAAACATGTGGTGCAGGAGTTGAGAGTCCATTGAAAATGAATGGACTTCCAATGAGTGTGTACGCACCCGAGACAGTCGGGTGCGTGGTTGTTGACCGTGAAGGAAGGTGTGCTGCTGCAACTTCCACTGGCGGGCTAATGAACAAAATGATGGGCCGAATTGGCGACTCGCCACTCATTGGAGCGGGTACTTATGCTTGTAAACTTGCTGGCGTGTCATGCACCGGTGAAGGCGAGGCAATCATTCGCGGGACTTTGGCGCGTGAGGTGTCGGCTGTTATGGAGTACAAAGGACTTGGACTTCAAGAAGCTGTGGATTATGTGATTAAGAATAGGTTGGATGAAGGATTTGCTGGACTGATTGCGGTTTCAAGTAAAGGTGAAGTTGCTTATGGGTTTAACTGCAATGGTATGTTTAGAGGATGTGCTTCTGAGAATGGGTTTATGGAAGTTGGAATTTGGGAGTGAAGAAAAGTTGAAATTTGCACAATTGTGCAATGAATTAGTTGGAAGTGAAAATTGTTGCATCTTTTTCCTTTGATTTGATTTGTTTTTAGTTATGTTTTTAGGCTGGGTTTGTTATGGCCAGTTGTTTCAGCAACTTGAATACTTTAGGCCTTTAGGGTCTCGGTGTTGTAATTAATTAGTGGTTTCAAAGGGATAAGAAAAAGTGAAAAAATATATTATGAATCTGTTATTTTCTTAATCTCTTTTTGAAAATAATAAAAGCGCTCGTGACATAACCCCCTATATGATTTTCTCTTGTTCTCATTTAATGTTTTATATTTTAGGTTATATCTCCTTTTTTCAATGAACTTGTTCCGAATTATATTTTTCTTTTTTAATAGTAACATTTTTCTTTTCTTGTAAGTTAGGCTCATTTAATAGTAACAACAAAATCATAAAGAAAAAGAAAAGGTGATGTATTGACCGTTATCAAATCAATGACCATCATGCATTCCGTTAAATTATATTAAAAATTTTAAAATAATTATAATATGACATGATAGAATTTATATATTTCTATTAGATGATAGTGCAAAATTTTTTTACACTATCAATACATAACTTAAACTCATTTTTAAATCACATTTTTATTTTTAAAATATTAGTATTAATATGATATGAATGATTATAATTTTATTAAATAATGATATGATTTTCTTTTATTGCCTAACACAACCTTTTTCTGGTTGATGTAACCACAACCATGTTAGAAACCAGGGCCAGCGGCCATGGCAATTAGGTAGCTTAAAAAAATTGTACCTGAGTACTGCGTGTTGTAGTCGAAGTTTTGTGGATAATTGTTAAAAAGTCTATTAGGTTAGTGTGTTATTTTTTTTATAAATAGCATGTTAGTCTCTCATCGGAGTGAACGACTTCGGTCTGTGGCGCTTGAAAATGAAAGCTCTACTGATTCAGCAGGGTTGTTTGAAAGCGTTGAAGGGAAAGACAACCATGGACGTTGCATTAATGGAAAAAGAAAAGGCGGCCATGATTGGGAAAGCCCACATCGCAATATTGTTGAGCCTTGGTGATAAGGTTCTTCGACAGGTATCAAAGGAGACTACAACATCGGGGTTATGGGTGAAACTTGAAAGTTTGTACATGACCAAATCCCTAATGAATCGACTATACCTGAAGCAAGCTTTGTATTCATTCAAAATAAGCGAAGACAAAATGTTGGCTAAGCAGTTGGATATGTTCAACAAGCTAATTCTTGATCTTGAAAATATTGATGTGAAGATCGATGATGAAGATCAATCACTGTTGTTGTTGTGTGCTTTACCCAGAACACATGCTCACTTCAAAGAAACTCTCTTGTATGGAACGGAGTCCCTGAGCTTTGAAGAAGTTCAATCAGCCTTGTATTCTAAGGACTTGAACGAACGAAAGGAGCATAAACCTTCGACGGTGGATGAAGGTTTGGCCGTCAAGGAAAAATTCTTGCGAAAGGATGGTAAGTTTGACAAGAAGAAAGGTAAAAGTCAACAGAAGTCTTATAGTAGAAACATCTGGTATTCAATGTTATCACTGTAAGAAGGAGTGTCACACAAGAAATGTGTGTCCTGAATCCCTAAAAGATCATGGAGGTAAGGATAATGGCAACACAACCATTGCTCAAGATGATTTCAACTCATCTGATGTCCTTGTGGTTTCAAGTGGCGACTCAAGAAAATAATGGATTATCGATTCAGGTTTGCACTTGGCATATGACTCAAAATATAGAATTGTTCGAGGAGATATGTGATCAAGATGGTGGATCAGTGCTGCTGGGAAATAATAAATCTTGCAAAATTGCAGGTATTGGATCTGTGAGGATGCATTTCGTCAAAGAGGTAATCGAGCGCAGAGAAGTTCAAGTGCTGAAGGTTTTGACATATCATAGTGTTGCCGATATGATCACCAAGACGTTGTCTAGTTGCAAGTTTTTCCACTATAAGCAGTTGATAAAGCTGCATGAAGAAAGCTAGTTTCTTGATGTTTTAGAGTTAGATCCAAGTTGGTGATTTGTGAGATATTGGATCTAACTCTAGTATGGTCGAAGTTGGTTCGCGAGTGCGTGTTGTACTTGAAGTTTGTTGTAATGTGCATTAGTCAATATTGCTAAGTTGTTAGCATGTTGAATTGGGCCTTACTTGTAAGCCCAATTGTTTAAGTTAGCTTGTAATGAGTAATTGTTGAAAAACTCATTAGGTTAACGTGTTATTTTTCTTATATGTAGCATGCTAGTCTCTCATCTTGATATAAGAAAAAACAGGAAGATAAAATCCTAATTTTAAGAGAGAAAGATTATATTGTTATTCTTGTATACTTGTAATCTTGTTTCTAAGAGAAAGGATAGAATAACAGTTTTTAACCAATCCTTGTTGTTTCTTGATATTTTATCTTATTTTCTTTGTTAACCCTAACCGTTGTGTGTTTCTTGATCATAAAGAAACCGTTTATACTTTGTTTCAAGGTATCTGATTCACAACAACACACACACATACACATATATATATATAATTTAATTGAAATGCATTGACAATATAAAATGATTTACACTATCAGTTAATCATAATTGTTTGATGTTAGAAGAAATTTGACTTTTAGTTTAATCATTAATAAATAAACCAATAGATGATGGTGATTAACTAACAATATAAAACTTTTTATACTAACATTATACAGTAATTAATTGCGTGTGTGCGTGCACGCACGTGTGCGTGTTTGTGTGAGATTTTATTAGAATGTGTTGGAACCTTGATTTTAATATTTATATTAATTTAAAGTAATATTTTAAATAAATTGTTAAACTAATCAAATTTTTTGCCTTTTTATATCTATATTTATATATAATTATTTTTTAAATTATTAATCTTTAATATAAAATTTAAATAATATTTATTTTTATAATTAAATATTTAAAAAATTATTATATAACTAAACTTTAAAATTAATTGCTTAATTTTTCATTATGGATCTATAGTTAGCTTTGTACCTTTAAAAAGTTAGGACAGACACAATTATAAACAATTCCTTTCAACACGTCTGACAAATATTGTTCTCAATTTTAGCCATCAATGATGAAACCAAAAGTGAATCCACCACATGTCAAACATGCATGAATTCAACATTTTCAGCAAGAAGTTAAGAAGGCTTTCATTATTTTCCAAGTTGAAATGTAATTTATAATAAATAATTTTTTTATTTTATACAAAAATAATTAATAAATTTATTGAATAAATATTGTATCTAATTTGTATCTTAATAATATACATAATTATTAAATAAATTTAAAAAATATATTTTTCTTATAACAAACAAATTCCAATCACAAAATAGTCACACTATATAGTATATACACATTAATCAATCCTTACACTTCATCATCTTACAACTCAATATTAGTTGTTAACATAACACATATGGATAATATTTAATTTAAAGTGACTTGATATTACTTCAGTCTCAAATTATAAGTTATTTTGTCAAAAATAATTGTCCTAAATTATATTTTACATTTTCAACGTAATATTAATGATATTTTCTATAATATACCATAAAATATTTATTATTATTTATTCTTTCAATTTTTTTAATTTCTCTCTCCTATTTAATTACGAGTGACATTACTGTAAATTCATACATAATTTGTCTTTTTCATAAAATAATAATTAAGTTTTTTAATGCACGCGAAATACCCAAAACGTCTTAAAATTTAGGACGGAAAGAGTAGCTTTTTAACCATAATCCTCTTTTCTTTTACTAAACTACGAAATGTATATAAATAAAGTAAAGTAAATAAATATAAATGCATAAAATAGTTATATTTGATCGTTGTCTACCAAAATGATTATATAATTGTCACTACGCGAAAAATGACACAGAGTCGCCACCAGATTTTATTTATCCCAAGGAGGGAAAGGGAAATAACGATAAAACCTTTAGGAAAAGAACATGGTCATCGCAACCAAGTTTTAGGGTTCGCGAATTGGTTATGTGAGGGAAAGATATTAACACCCCTCACATCCATCGTATTTGATGGGAACCTTCTAAGTTGTTTAGCTTGAATGAGTGTTTTTAATCTACAAGTTTACTTGCTTAAAGGAAAAGAGGGGTTGGTTTTTTTTATTAAAGTACTCGCCAAGGATTGTGACCCTTGTGCCTACGTATCCTCACTTAAAAAAAGTGAAGAACCAGAGCTCCGTAGTTCGGAGACTATGGGGAAAAATGGGATATTTGGGTGGACGATGCTTAACAAGCGCATTCTAGCAGTTAGGTGTATTGCAACTCGCTCGTGGAGTCTTATGTGTTACCTATTTGCGGTAGAACGGGCGTAACGTATCCTTTTGGGTGATGAGGAATGGAGGACTAAAGGTGGAAAAGAAAAAAGAGTGCTCGCTAGGATTATCGCAATCATATGCCTACGTATTCTCAACAGGTGTGAGAAATCAGAGCAGCCGTAGTTCGGCCACTTGAGAAATGATTGTGTGTTGGTTGGTTTTATACCTTAAAAAAAAGTTTTCAGATGATGCCCTAAGGCAAAAAAGAAGTTTGATGAGTTGATGATATTTTTTATGGTTTTGAAAAGAAGTTCTTGATTAAGATCACATTAAAGACTTTGGGTAGAGATGAATATCTCGAATATCCAAGTCGAGCGCCTTGTATTCAAAATATTTGGAACGAGTGTAGGAGTGGTTTCATTCTCATTCCTTCTCCACCACTTTAAAGCTCGTGGCGTGTAACCCTAATCGTATCTTTATTGTGTTTTGGATTTTTTATGAGAAACATGTCACTTGATATTGGATCAAGGGTTTTATTGCTTGTTAAAATTTTTTGAGGTGATGCGAAAAAGGTTGATGGCGATGCGCAAGGCAATCGACTTACAAGGTCAAAAATGGCTCGATAAGAATCGAGAGTTTATTTTAAAAGAAAAATTTTTCGGAAGCAAAATTTGGGATGGCATTATCAATATATACATACAATGAAATGTGAAACAATGTCAAGTTAGTTGGTTTGAGGACACAAGTTAAATTTCACAAAGTTTTTTCTTCAAATTATTAATTTAAACTAAGAATGGATATTTAATTAATTAATAGTTTAGTCAATAAATATAAATAAATAAACTATTTTTTTATATTATCATTTTTTTTATCTTTTCACCTAAAAGGATTTGAAACACCAAAAAAACCTTAAGGAAAACAAAAAAATAGCAAAAATAAAGCATAAAAGCAAAAAAAACAAAAAGCTGAAAAAAGGGCATAAAGTTAGCTGTGCGAACTTCATGCTGAATTTTTCCAGAAAAACATCACTAAGTTCACTATGCGAACTTCCTAGCGAATAAACACTATTCACAAACAGAGGCAAAAGGGGCCAAAGTTTGTTGTGCGAACTTGCCAGCGAATCTTCCTAGAAAAAACATCAAGAAGTTCGTTAACTTCATGCTGAATTTGCTAAGAATATGCATTTTTCACAGAAACACATGCGAAATGTACCAAAGTTCGCTGTGCGAACTTGCCAGCGAACATGACAGCATTTTGAGGTTTTTTTTAAGTGTTTTCATCTCTCTCTCTCTCTCTCTCTCTCTCTCTCTCTCTATATATATATATATATATATATATATATATATATATATATATATATATATATATATATATATATATATATATATATATATATATATATATATATATATATATATATATATATATATATATATATATATATATATATATATATATATATATATATATATATATATATATATATATATATATATATATATATATATATATATATATATATATATAAAACTCACTCTTGTTTTTTCTACAATAAGTAATCATTCTTAAACCCTCATTACAAACATATGCATCCACAAATACTATCCTAACTAACAACAATGATAAAGTGTGCAACTACAATGCAAGCATACAAAAGTATATACATTGAAATATAAAGAGAGTAAGATTCAAAGAAATGGATACCCAAGAGTTGCTACTCTTCTTCTAATCACCACTGTTGTTTTTGTTGGATGTATTTTCTTCTTTGACACTCTATGTTTCTACCTCTCTTTTTCTGTTTTTCTTTCTAAAACCTCTTGTTCTCAATGTCACTTTTCTCTCTTATTTTTCTGGTTTTCTCCCTATCTCTTGTTCTCAATCTCCCATCCTTTTTTATGATCAAAGCATTATGGTTTTCATTTGTTTCAAAACTTCAGATTTCTTCATTGGGGAATACCTTTTACCACTTTCTTGATGTCACTCTCTTTCTTTCCATTTTTATGAATGTTGCTTTTCTACACTAGCTGTTGCACTTTGCCTAGGCCTGATTTTCTGTTGCCCTTTTGCATTGCTCTCCTTTATCCACTTGTTCTTGGGTTACCCTTGTGGTCCATGCTTCTCCCTTTGACAGAATTTTGAAAATATGAATTTTGGTATGTATGTGAACCAACATGAATTAGTTCCTTAAGTTTGTGACATGGTTTGTTTAGTTGTGAGTTAGTTGGTCATGAGGCTGTTTTGGATTAATTTGAAGTTGCCCATGAATAAGCATAAATGGTCTTGCTTTTGAAAGGTTCCAATGTTGAACTAACCTTTATTATTTTCCTTGGATATTTATGGGCATAATGTGGAACATGTAGACTTAATGAGGCATGAAGGGTACCATAGCATGAAGTTGATTAGAAACTTGAATTAATATTAGAAGTAGCTTAACTTTCTAAGCATTACTTAGAGTTGGAAACTTTGTAACAAATGTTACATTCTTGCAATGTCATGAAATTTTCCTTTGTGATATTCTTGAATCTAATCTTGAATTCATGAATCTTGGATTTGGAATGATGGATCTCCCTTATGCCATTGAATGTGAAATGGATGAAGTCTTGAATTATGAATTTGTGATCTTGACTCATGTCTTGCAAATTTGAATTCTAATTGAACATAGAATTTGAAACAAAGTTGGATGAAGAAATCTTGAATTAGGCCTTGCAATTCATGTTCATTAGGAACATTGACCTTGAATACCTCATTATTTTTCAATTAACTTCTCCTTGAAGAAATCTACATGAGTAGATTTTCAAACTTGAATCCAACCTTAGATGATGAACTTTTCTTCAATGTATTCCATGATAGGCAACTTCTCTTATTTGAAACAAACAACAATAAACCGACTCATCCCTTACCTTGTAAACCCACATGCTGGATATGCACTAGCAAGATATATGATATGACGAATGTAGGATACGAAAGGCTAAAGGTGAAAATGAGGGTGTGACAATAATCTAATATTAATAGGCATCTGCCAAGCCTATTGGTCAGTTCGTGACAACCGATAGAGTCTAGATTTACACGACTATTTTTTTGCAAGAAGTTAGTGATTCCCTTTTTGTGAGTGGTCATGGCCCCCTGCGTTCGACTTAATCTCTTTGTATTTTGCGGAATGTTTTGTTGATCTTATCTTGTGTGCACATATTTGTTTAGATTCTGGTTCCATTTCCATTTTTTAGTTAATAGAGCTATCGACACATAATATTATCGTGGTGTTCATTCCTCTAATTCTGGCGCATATTGACTTAGTCTAAAGTCTTTGAGGCCATGATAGACTCTAGTCGGCTTGAGAAAGCTTCAATTGGCCTATATTTTGCTGTGTTAATACTCGTCAAGCTTGTTATCGATTAAGGCGAGTTTGACTATCTACTAATAGCATGTCTTGCCAATTTAGTGTGACATGTAATATATTTTTAGGTATAAACAAATGTCCACATGTCACTACAAAAACAACTTTTCATTATGGTTAGGAGAAAGCTTTTATCATTGTTGGAGGTTTGTGGTAACCAAAAGTGTGGCAGTAAATGTCCTCATTACTACCAATGGCTGGTAGTTGTGGTAAAAATAAAATAGAGTGCAACATATCACCATGATTGAAAAATTTAATTGTAGTAAAAGGTGTAATGATCACAGGTTCGATACTTAGCGCTAATATTTTGGGTGATTTATGCATTTGACTAGGGTCGGACTTGGGACAGGGCAAGCAAGCTCATGGCCCAGGGTCTCAAAAAGTCAGGTGCCTCAAAATCATGAGAAATTTTGAAAAAAATTATAATAGATACATTGTTTGCTAAACATTTAATAGTTCACATGTAGTAGCGAGTGGTTAAGGCATTATCCCTTGAATCAAAGGGTCTGGAGTTCAACTCTTACTTAACTATATTTTAGCTTTTTCCTTCATTTATATATCCAATTACAAATGATTTTCTGATATTTTTTTTTGAAATTCATATAGTGGGCCCTCAAAATTCATAATGGGCTCTAAAGTCAAACTTTGTTCTTGACGATTATATTTTTCTTTTATAATTTTACAAAATTTAATGCATTAATTTCTTTTTATATCTTCAACTATAAATGATTTATTGATATAATCTTTTGAAATTGATAATGAATCATCAAATTAAACTCTGTTCTCAATGATTATTTATTATAATTTTTCAACCAGCCATTGTACTGCGCCGCCACCACCTCAATGACAACCACAACCACTGCCATTCTCTTTAAGTCTAACACAATGAATCTCTCTCTCTCTCTCTCTCTCTCTCTCTCTCTCTCTCTCTCTCTCTCTCTCTCTCTCTCTCTCTCTCTCTCTCTCTCTCTCTCTCTCTCTCTCTCTCTCTCTCTCATACAAAAGGGGAAAACAGAAAACAGAAAAAAGAAAATAAAAACTCAAATTAGGTTGCTTAGGTGTTTATTAGGGGTCTATTTTTATTATTTGCCTCGGGCCACTAAAAAGTCAGGACCGATCCTACATTTGACCTTGATTATAAGTTGCAACCGCAAATAAAAAATATACCTTCGGTGACACAATATTACAACGACCATTTTTTCACTGTCGTCTATATAATTTTGTAAGCGCATTTTTTTAAAATTTTACTAAGAAACTTTTCATCACAGTTCATTAAAACAACCGTGGTCAAAGAGTTTGGATGACAAATTTCGAGTCCCAAATAAACATTATTTGTTTTTTCAATAAAAATTAGGCCGTGTCAACCGTGGTTATATGTTTCTAATTTCACTACGATTGAAGCTTGCAACCGTTGTGAAATTATTTCCCACAAAATTAAAGCATAAAAGGTGCTTCATTTCGTTCATAACACACAAGGGTTTCCTAGCGAACGAGATGACAGTCATAACAAAACCTTTACCATCTTCATTCATTTTTAAAAATGAATATCATTTATGGAAAGGAAATCGTAATCCTCTTCGAGTTACGATACGTACCAATCTGTTTCTATGATGCTTTTGAATTTTTAGGTTCTTCGTAAGGGTTATTACCATTATCTCTCTCCGACACTTTTAAATGTTTATGTTCTTCGCTAGAATGTTGTGTGTATTGACATTGTCATGTGTATTATTCATGTTTCCATGTTCATGTTTTATTCAGAATTGTTGAATATGCTTTAGGTTTTGGTATTGGATATGTTCATGTTTTATTCAGACATTATCATATGCATATAGTCATATTAGGATGTTGTGTGTGTAGCATTAGATTGTCATTCACATTATTCTTTTAATATAAATTTCAGAATATGTTATGGATCGTAGTTGGATGAAAGTCGATAAATTAGATTTGATGTATGATAAATGAGTTCTTGAATTTCTTGAATTTGTCGGGAAAATAATTCCTGACAATAATGGTATCTTTTATTGTCTTTGTGTTGTTAGCGAAAATATCAGAAAACGGTCAAAGAAAGAAATATTACATCTTCTATGTTGTGATGAAATATGTCAAAATTAGACAACTTGGACGTGGCATGGAGAAGTGGATAATAATCAAAATATGATGCCACAAATGGGTGGAGATGATGATGATATGGATGTTCAACTTGAAGATATGATTCGTAATATTGGAGAATCGTCTTATATGAAAGCTCATATTTATGATACTTTATGTATCAACAAAGATGTGCCTTTATATAACGGGTGCACCAATTTTTCACGATTCTCTGCATTGTTAAAATTGCGTAATTTGAAGACAAAATATGAGTGATCGGATAAAAGCTTGACAGAGTTGCTTTTTTTGTTGAAATAAATGATACCAGAAGATAAAAATTTGCTTGATCGATGTTATGAGGCCAAAAAGATGTATTGTCCAATGGGTTTGAAGTATGTAAAAATATATGCATACCCTAACAATTACATATTATACAGGAAAGAGTATGAAAATTTGGATCAATGTCCAGAATATGGGGAGTCGTGCTACAAGTTGAAGAACAACAATGGTGATGACAATTAGAATGTTAGTAAGAGGCAACATCCGACTAAAGTGTTATGATACTTGCCAGTAATTTTAAGGTTAAATGGACTTTTTCCTAATGTGAATGACGCAAAGAATATTAGATGTCATGCAGATGAAAGAAAATGTGATGGAAACATTCTCCATGTAGCTGATTCTTTGTAATGAAAGAAAATTGATTCATTATTTTCGGATTTCATATTTGAGTCAAGAAACCTTAGGCTTGGGATTTCCATAGATGAAACTAACCCCTTTGGTAATCTGAGTACTAACCATTCTTCGTGGCCTGCTCTTTTCACAATTTACAACCTATCTCCTTGGTTGTGTATGAAGCGCAAGTATATGATGTTAAATATGATGATTTCTGGATCAAGACAACCTAGAAATGATATAGATTTTTATCTAAGTCCATTAATTGAGTATTTAAAACTTTTGTGGGATAAAGATGTTGATGTTGATGATGTATATTCTGGTGAAAAGTTTAAGATGCGTGCAATGTTATTTTTCATAATCAACAACTTTCTTGCATATGGTAATTTGGACGGATATAGTGTCAAAGAACATAAAGCGTGTTCTACATGTGAATCTGATACTTGTTTCACCAACTTGAGTTTGGAAAAAAGACTGTTTATCTTAGGCATCCGAAATTTCTAAAATCCATCACCCTAATCATAGATTGCGAAAGGCTTTTAACAGAGAACAAGAGTTTGAAAGTGATCCTAAACCTTTAACCGATGTTTAAGTTTATCAATTACAAGAACACCTTAATGTTATCTTTGGAAAGATAAAAGACGGCCCCGTTGAGAGAAATATTTGGAAAAACTGATTGGTGTTCTTTGATCTTCCATATTGGTCTAGACTTGATGTAAGACATTATCTTGATGTGATGCACGTGGAGAAAAATGTGTGTGATAGTTTGATAGGAACACTTTTAAGCATTTTAAGCAAGACTAAAGATAATAATAATTTTCATTTAGATATGGTGGAGATGAGTATACGACAACAATTGACTCCAAAAGATAGAAGGAAAAGATTTTATTTGCCTCCGGCATGTCGCACTCTATCTAAAAAGGAAAAGAAAAGTTTTTGGGAGTGTTTGCATGATATCAAAGTTCCCCAAGATTACTCTTCAAATATCAAGAAACTTGTATCAATGAAAGATCTCAAGTTAGTTGGCTTAAAATCTCATGAGTGTTATTTCAGGACGTAACAACTTCTATCAGTGGCTATTCGTGGCATCCCTCCAGGAAATGTAAAAGTAATTATAACTAGATTATGCTTATTCTTCAATGCTCTATGTAATAAAGTTATTGATTTTAAAAAATTATATTGATTGGAAGATAAGGCTGCAGTAATATTGTGTCAATTGGAGATGTATTTTCCTCCATCATTGTTTGACATTATAGTTTACTTACTTGTTCATCTAGTCAGAGATATCAGATATTATGGTCCAATATATTTAAGGTGGATGTATCCTATAGAGTTATACATGAAGATATTTAAAGGATATATAAAGAATCATCACTGACCGGAAGTTTTGATCGTTGAAAGGTACATCATAGAAGAAGATCATGAGTTTTTTTCAAACTATTTTTCGGAAACAGAGTATATTAGAATTCCAAAGTCTCTTCATGTTGACAGATTTGAAGGTAGAGGTACTCAAGGTTTAAATGTTAAGTCAATGGATTAGAATGTAGAACTTCAAGCACATTTCTATACATTGAATAATCTTAGTGTAGTGAACCTTACATAGCTACTCACAAAAAAGTTATAAAGAAAAACTATTCACGAATGAATGACAAGTTGTTGTTGACACGACATAACAAGGAATTCATAAGTTGGTTTAATCTAAGGGTTTCTAATGATGATTGTGCATCCAAGACAAATTAAATGGTTATCGTACATGCCAAAATTTACTGTGATAACTTAGACATCATACAACATTTCTAATTATTCCTTTTATACAAAGCAAAATATAATCATAGTATAATGCAAAATAGTCGTGTTATGATCGAGGATGAATCCATATATTTCTCTAGTTTGAAAGATAAGAATCCTATTTTGGCAACCACCACATTCTATGGTGTTGGATATTAATTATGTTACTTTCAAAGTGGCTTTATTTAAATGCAAGTGGGTTCCCAATAACAATGGTGTGTAAACTGATGAGTTAGGATTCACATAGGTTGACCTTGGAAAGACAACTTATAACACCAAACCATTCATCATGGGTACTCTTGTAAAACAAGTTTTTTATGTGAAAGACCATGCAGACTTTTCGAGGAGATGGTCAATTGTTGTCAAAGGAAAACACATTCCTCCCAGTGATGATGAAAGTTTTGATATTCCTTTCACTCATTCTTATGCAACGCAAGTCCCTAATTCATATGAAGAAGTTGATAGAGATGATGAACGTGCTATTCGTAACGATCATCAAGAAGACATATGAAAAAATTAAAAGGTAAGTATTTTATATTCCTCATTCCTAATTTATTTTATGTTATAATTGCTAATAATGTTATTTTCTAACAATTATTATTATTTGAAATCATAGGTGTTTAAAGTCATGAAACCAAGAGACAAGACACTAAGACAATAAGATAATATTATTTGTTATAATGATGTGTACATTGTAGGTTGTTTTGTGCTGTTTTTGTTTTGATTTAATATACAATTGTTTTGTTCCTAATGGAATTGTGTCATTTATGTAATACAATTTTTGGTCTAATTCAATTAAAAAATGGTTGGATTGATGTTTTTATTATGATATGATTAATAAATATTCAGGTTTAAAAATTGGGAATACTGTAAAATTGAAAAATATATATTAAAAAACAAGTTATATCACAATGGTTTTTAACTTAACCGTTGTAATAAGTAGAGCGCTCTATCAAGAATAATAAAAGGCAAGAATGGAGAGGTTGGGATTTGAACCAAGGACCTATAAATTATTTTACTATGGTTGTTGGAATAAACAATTGTTATAAGTAGCGCCCTACCTAACTTATAACCACAATCTGTCGCCCGTTATAGAAGTCACCATACATATAACCACACGCTACCTAACAAAGGACGTGCAACCGTCATTATATATGTTTCACAACCATCATTATATCTGTTTTTCATAGTAGTTTAGCGCACTACATTTCACCACACTTGTAGATTCCAACTGTAGTGATATATAAATTTGGGTTTATTATAACTTATGTGGAATGTTTGTTTCACCAACCACTCACTAAACTTATAACCTTTCAATTTAATTTAGAAAATAAAATGAAGAATGAAGTTATATTTGAAGAATAACTTACACTAATTAATATTTTTTATTAGTGTAAGTTGTTCTTCAAATATAACTTAATTTTAAATCGATTGACATAAAGCTCTAATTGATGGAAAAGTGAAGAAGTTTAAGATAGAGAAAACGATTTTTATACCAATCATAAAACTTACAATTATGATTGAGATTAAACTCCTTACTAAGCCAAAACCAATGCAAAACTTTAATATTGAAAGTAATCTCATTCACATTAGCTATAGCAACTCCAAAGATAATGTCATTCCTTCTATTCCAAATCAACCAACAATATTCCATCCAAATAATACTTAGTCATTTGCAGTCAATCTCCCTCAACCAAAAGGTTCTCAAATTGAAAAAATGCTCTACAATTTTAACTTTTTCGCTAAAATCCACTTTAATGCTTGCTAGTGAGCCTTTCCCAGATTCCCCATGTACCTGCTTACAATACTTACTGCATATGCTATGTCGGATCTAGTACATACCATAACATACATCAAAGAACCTACCATGTTAGCATATGGAATGCTATTCATATAAGTTCTTTCAACATCAGTGCTGAGACACTGATCTATACTCAACTTGAATTGAGGGTTTGTCGGAGTCACAACAGGCTTTGAATTCGACATACCAAACTTTTTGAGAACCTTCTTTAGGTATGCCTCTTGAGATAAGCATAATTTCGACTGCTTTCTATCTTTCCAGATGTCAATCCCAAGAATCCTGGACGCAACTCCCAGATCCTTCATGTCAAACTCTTTATTGAGTTCAACTTTCACCCTCATTACCTCTTCGACATTGTTGCTTGCTATTAGAATATCATCCACATAGAACAACAAAATAACAAATGAATTACCTGGTTGAAATTTGAAGTAAACACAGTGGTCGAACTGACTTCTGATGAAACTTATGTGTGTCATGAACTTGTCGAATCTCCTATTCCACTGTCGAGGAGATTGTTTCAGTCCATATAAAGATCTATTCAGTTTGCACACATAATCTTCCTTCCCCCTTTCGACATACCCTTCAGGTTGCCTCATCAGGATTGTTTCATCTAGATCACCATACAAGAACGCAGTCTTCACATCCATCTGTTCCAGTTCAAGGTCGAACTGGGCCACCATGGCAAGCAACATTCGAATGGATCCATGCTTCACAACAGGAGATAACACATCATTGAAGTCGATGCCTTCTTTCTGAGTGAACACCCTAGTAACTAATCTTTTCTTGTATCTCTTCGACGCCACTCCTTCGATTCCTTCCTAAACTTTGAAAATCCATTTACAGCTGACTAACCTGGCTCCAGCAAGTTTCTTGATCAGTTCCCAGGTGTTGTTATCATGAAGAGATTTCATCTCATCATACATGGCCTTCAGCCACTCAATATTTTTTCGAATCCTCATAACTTCCTTATAGTCTCTAGGTTCTTCGTCTAGAACCTCACTTGTAGAGATTAAGGCATAAGCTTTAAAATCTGCATACCCAAGTCTCTGAGGTGGCTTGATGACTCTCCTCGACCTGTCTCTTGCTAGCAGGTAGTCATTATCAGTCTCCTCATCTTCGACAACATCTTCAGTGTCTTCTTCGACTTCATCTAGGGTAAGCAATTCAGCATCAACATGCTCCACCTCAACAGGAATCTCTCCCTGTTCCAGCTCTTCGTCAGCATCATCAGTTTTCTTGAAAGCTATCTCGGCTTCATTGAAAACTACATCTCGACTAGTGATACACCTCTTGTGACCAGGTTTTAGGCACCATAGCCTATAAGCTTTGACTCCTTCAGGGTAACCCATGAACATGCATTTCAGAGCTCTAGGTTCGACCTTGTCTTGCCTAATGTGAGCATAGGCCACACAACCAAATACTCTCAGTCTGTCGAGACTAGGTGGATGTCCTGACCAAACTTCTTCAGGTGTCTTCATTCCTAAGGTAGTCGAGGGACATCTATTTATCAGGTAAGCTGCTGTCGAAACAACTTCTGCCCAAAACACCTTCTTCAATCCAGCACTAACCAACATGCATCTAACCCTTTCAAGGATTGTTCGATTGAATCTCTCAGCTAAGCCATTTTGTTGAGGAGTACCTCCTAAAGTCTTATGCCTTGCAATCCCAGACTCAACACAGTAACTGTCGAACGCTTCGTTGCAGAATTCAAGGCCATTGTCGGTTCTCATCCTCTTAACCTTTCTACCAGTTTGAGTTTCGACCAGAATCTTCCAACTTTTAAAATTCTCAAAAGTTTCATCATTCGTCTTCTGAATGAATACCCATAGCTTTCTGGAATAGTCATCAACGATGGATAGAAAATACCTTGCACCTGAGTGTGAAGGATTCGTTGCAGGCCCCCAAAGATCAGCATGAATGTAATCTAGGGATCCATGTGTTCTTTGCTTGCCTTTGTTAACTTCGCCCTACAGGATTTACCAAATACACAAGATTCACAAAATTCCAACTTTTCGACTTTGCCACCTCCTAGCAGGTTCTGCTTCTCCAATTCGACCAGGCCTCTTTCGCTGACATGGCCCAATCTCATGTGTCATAATTCTGTCTTCGACATAGGTTTCGTGGATGCAACATTTGTCGAACCACTTACAACCTCAGTCTCAAGGGTATACAAGCCTTGTTTCTTCATGCCTCTCAAGACTTCCTTCGACCCCTTCATGACTCTTAGGATACTTTTCTGTCCTTGAAAAACGTATCCTTTTCTGTCGAGTTCACCAAGAGAAATCAAATTTCTCTTCAAGTCTGGTACGTACCTGACTTCAGTCAATAGCCTTATTGACTCATCATGGAGCTTGAATCTCACAGATCTAATACCTGCAACTGTGCAAGATTTGTTGTTTCCCAGCAGCACAGATCAACCATCTTGATCACATAGCTCCTCGAACAATTCTCTGTTTGGATTCGTGTACCAAGTGCAACCTGAATCCATAATCCACTCTTTTCTCAAGTCGCCATTTGAAACCACAAGAACATAGATGAGTCGAAGTCATCTTGAACAATGGCTGCATTGCCATTACCTCCATGATCTTTCAAGCGTTCAGGGCACACCTTTCTTATGTGACCCTCCTTCTTACAATGATAACATCGAATACTAGATGTTTCGCCACTATAAGACTTCTGTTGACTTTTACCTTTCTTCTCGTCGAACTTACCATCCTTTCGCAAGAATTTTTCCTTAACGGACTAACCTTCTGTCGAAGGTTTATGCTCCTTTCGACAGCACTATGATATGTCGAAACCTTCAGCACTTGAACTTCTCCACGCTCGATTACCCCTCTGACAAAATGCATCCTCACAGATCCAATACATGTAATTTTGCAGGATTTTTTGTTTTTCCCAGCAGCACCAATCCACCATCTTGATCACATATCTCCTCGAACAATTCTATATTTGGAGTCATGTGCCAAGTGCAAACCTGAATTGATAATCCATTATTTTCTTGAGTCGCCACTTGAAACCACAAGGACATCAGATGAGTCGAAATCATCTTGAGCAATGGTTGTGTAGCCATTATCCTTACCTCCATGCTCTTTCAGGCGTTCAAGGCACACATTTCTTGTGTGACACTCCTTCTTACAGTGATAACATCGAATACCAGATGTTTCGACTATAAGACTTCTATTGACTTTTACCTTTCTTCTTGTCAAACTTACCATCCTTTTACAAGAATTTTCCCTTGACGGTCAAACCTTCGCCCACCGTCGAAGGTTTATGCTCCTATCGTTCATTCAACTCCTTAGAATACAAGGCTGATTGAACTTCTTCAAAGCTCAGGGACTCCCTTCCATACAAGAGAGTTTCTTTGAAGTGAGTATGTGTTATGAGCAAAGAACACAGCATAAACTCGTGAAAAAGTAAGTTGAATAGCATATTTTAGTGTAAAAATCATGTTTATACTTAAAAACTAAAAGTTTTATCTTGAAGTAGAATTAGTTCTAAAAACAAGAATCAATTATATTCAAGAACAACGAAAAATGTTAGGAATCAATACTATACATCCATACATCATTCTTGGAACAACAGAGGCTTTTCTCAAGCCTCACAATATCAAATACCTAATAAATGTAAACTACACTTTTTATTTAGCTTTTAGAAGAGGCAAAAACAATTCTAGAGATGTAAAATTAATTTTAAAATGATTCTAAAGAATTTGATTCTTCTAAAATAAAATTGATCATACATCAAGAACTCATTCTACTTGAAATTAGAATTTGTACGTTTTAAATTTAAAGATTAAAAAATCAATTTTAGTGTATAAATTCATTATAAATTTATTTTCATATGGCAAAACTAATCAAATGTTAAGTTTATAGGTTACATAAAATGGCTAGGCTCAACGAGAAGCAACCTCTATAAATGGTTGCAACATATGACTGGTCCTTTTTCTCTTGGCAAGATTCACACAAATGATAAGTGAGGCTACCGGTGATATTGCAAGTGCTTTTCTTCCACTAGAAACTGTTCACTTGTTAGTACTTTGTACATTACCACAAGTTGCTTTTGCAGAATTGCAAAACTATCCATACGTAGTGTGGACAAGTGAAACAGCAAGTGGTCTTTGTTGAACCAAAATAAACAAGAAAGTAAGGGTTGGGGATATGCTTAAAAAGCTGATCATGACTGAACGTACAAAGAAGAAAGTATTGATGTATTCGAATTAACATTAATGTAAAGTGAAAAAACAATAAATTAAGAGTATTAGTTAGATAGTACAATTAAAAAATAAAAAAAAAATAAAGTTGCATTAATAAATTAAAGTGACAAGTATTTGGAACAAAATGAAGTTTTCTAAAACTAACATTTATTTTGGAACGGAGGAGTAAAATTCATGAAGGTCGTGGAAGTTTTCATTATGAGTCAAACTAGCAAGATACTCGTGCGTTTGCACGGATAAATCTATTTGATACGATATAGATTTTATTTAAATATACATGTAAATTTAAAATAAGTTATTTAATTATAAAATAAATAATAATAATATAAATTCAATTTTGATATTTGAAAATAAGAATTGTGTGCCTCATATATACAATTGTTAATTAAAAAAGTAAGTATTTTGCTGATAGTGACCAGTGAAAAAAATAGAATTTTTGACAATTAAAAATAAGAATTTTATGTCTCAAATAAAGACAATTGTTAATTAAAATAAAATATATATTTCGTTGATAGTGGCCGGTGAGAAAAATAAAAATTTTGACATTTGAAAATAAGAACTTTATGTCTCAAACAAAGACAATTGTTAATTAAAATGAAATAAGGTATTTTGCTGAGAGTGACCCGTGAGAAAAAAAGAAAATTTTGATATTTAAAAATAAGAATTTTGTATCTCAAATATAGATAATAGTTAGTTAAACTAAAATAGGTATTTTGCTGATAATGACCCACGAGAAAAATAGAATTTTGAAATTTTAAAATAAGAATTATGTGTCTCAAATAAAGACAATTATTAATTAAAAAAATAGATATTTTGTTGATAGTAGTGACCCATGAGAAAAATAAAAATTTTGACATTTAAAAATAATTATTTAATAATTATAAAGTAATTATGTTTTCGATTGAGTCAATTTTTATGTGTTTCTCTTCTTTCAATTAAAAGATTAAATTTATTTATTCATTTATGCTTAAAAAAAATACAGAGAGAGAGAGAGAGAGAGAGAGAGAGAGAGAGAGAGAGAGAGAGAGAGAGAGAGAGAGAGAGGAGAGAGAGAGAGAGAGAGAGAGAGAGAGAGAGAGAGAGAGAGAGAGAGAGAGAGAGAGAGAGAGAGAGAGAGAGAGAGAGAGAGAGAGAGAGAGAATTAAAAATGAAAGTGAACAAGTATAGAAAAAAGAAATGGTGAGGGAAAAAGTGAGAAGTGGAGAAAAAAAAGTGAAAGTTAAAAAGTATTAAATAAGAACTTGACATTTGGTAACATTTGGTTGAAGTAAGGTGAGTTAATTGAGAGATTATGTTTTTACTATTTTAACCTTTTGAAAGTGCTAAAAAATTTAAAGTGAAGGGTATTATTGATAGTTTGCAAGTATGTTCTTTTAATGGATAGATAGTTGATGCATGTGAAACAAATAATTCATCGTTTTACTTGTGTTTTATCTCTTAATGTCATTAACCGAAGCAACTATATGCAAATAGGTCTCAGACAAGGTTGCACACGTTGATAAGTGAAACAAAAAATCCACGAAATAGGGAGAAATAAATCAAATGTAGGCTACAATGCACCCAAAAATGAAAGAAAAATTGCCGCAATTTTTGTTTTGTTATGAATACATTATACGGGTTAAAAATGTCATACGCTAAAGGGGAAGTTGTTGACTCAGTAATAGGAACATAGATGATTATTGGTTATTCTACTCAATAATAATAGGGCTATTACCCATATATTGATCCACTAATCTAACGACACAAATGATAGATTCTATAGGTTGCGATGTTACGGTCAATACAATTCGTTTTTTCAAAAATAGGAATTATACATTTCATAAAAACAAACAACCAATCAAAACCAAAAACCATTCTTAAATTTTTCATTTATCTCCATGCTTTTCGTTTTTGCTTATGCGTTACTTACACCTAAGAGATTGCTTTAAGCAGGGAGAAAAATTTCGGCAATTTTTTTGTTATGAATACATTATGCAGGCGAAAAAATGTCATACACTAAAGGGAAGTTTTGACTCAGTAGTAGGAAACATATATGATTATTGGGTATTCACTCACTAACAATAAGGCTATTATCCACATGGATCGACTAATCCAACGATCCAAATGCAAGATTGTATAGGTCAAGATGTTATGGTAAATATGATTAGTTTTGTCTATAAATAAGCATTATATATTTCATAAAAAACAAACAATAAATCAAAACAAAACTATTTTCTTAAATTTATCATTTTTCTCTATGTTTTTTTTCGTTTTTGCTTATGTGTCACTTACATCTAGGAGATTGCTTTAAGCATAGAGAAAAATTGTCGCAAATTTTTAGTTATGAATACATTATGCGAGCGAAAGAATATTATACACTAAAGGGAAAATTTTGACTCATTAGTAGAAACACATATGATTATTGGTTATTCACTCAGTAACAATAAGGCTATTATCCACATGGATCAACTAATCTAATGAAACACCTGTAGAAACATGTACTTGTCAAAAAAGTACTGGAGAGCATGGAACTCCTAAGCTAGTAGGGATGACCACATGCCTTAGTAGTTTTATGATGGTTAGGGCTTGCTCGTGGCGGCAAAAGACCCTATTTGGTGGTGTTTATGGTGATGAGAGAGAGTTAGCTCACATAAGGTCAAAAATTCTGTGTTTATGCGTTTTTTTGGGGAAGTTATGCTTTGTCCTCCTCAACCCTATAGTTGGAGAATTTATAGAGGCTAATAGGTCTGGATTGAAGGAAGTTACTTCCGCTGCAATACTAGATCATGGGGAGGAAGAATTTATTCCTCATTTGACCCATTCTTCTAATCTGTTGTAACGAGACGTGTCATCATCCACGTCTACTAGGCGAGGGGGAAAGAGTCCTGGTTGACTAAGCCCAGCCGAGCGGGTTGCCACTAATATTCGGGGAAAGAATCCTGGTTGACTAAACCCATTTCGGAAGGCTGGTGGCTTCACTAAGTAACTCTCCCCCATCAATGTGTTATACTTCCTCACTTTTATGTAAGTTGTCCCCTCTTAGGGGATAATAAAATATATCACTACACAATCCCTCAAGTATGAGGGTTTGGTAAAGGACTAAGTGTTTAATTGACTTTGCATCGGGGGATATTTTATGTTGATTCCCTTAGGAGAAACTTTAAGTTAAGTTACTTATGTGAGAATTTTAAGTTGAGTTCCTCAGAAGAGACTTTAAGTTGAGTGCCTCTGCCGAGACTTTAATTTGAGTCCCTCAGGAAAAAATCTAAGTTGAGTCCCCTAAGGGAGACTTCAAGTTGATTCCTTCTAGAGAGACATTAATATGAGTCCCTCAGGAAAGACTTTATGTTGAGTTCGTCAAGTGAGACTTTAAGTTGAGACCCTCTAAAGACACTTTAAGTTAAGTACTTAAGGTGAGACTTTAAGTTGAGTCCCTATGAAGAGACTTTAAGTTAAGCCCATCATGCAAGACTTTAAGTTGAGTCCCTCAGGAAAACCTTTTAAATTGAGTCCCTCAAGCGAGACTTAGTTGAGTCGCTCTGGAAAGACTTTAAGTTGATTTCCTCTCGCGAGATTTTAAGTTAAGTCCCTCAGATGAGACTTTAAGTTGAGTCTCTTTAGAGAGACTTTAAGTTACTTCCTCCATCCACTTAAATATGAAGTACCCATAATGTTCATGGTGAACCAAAGACTATTAATGCATACCTAAAAGTCACACCTTGCACTAAACAATCCATGTAGAGGAACCTAGGCAAAGCTTCTGTCCAACAGAGGGATATGGTAGAAAAAGTCAGTTCTTCCTAACAAAACCCCTTAGAAGTCAATTTCGTGGACTTCAACATACATGTGGAGGATTTCAGTTTTGAATATGAACATGATTCAGAGAGACCTGCATCATATCTTGCAAACAAATGATCAAAACAAACCTAAACGTGATTATGAAGATCATTATGAACAGAAAATATGATAAAGTGCAATGAAATCAAAGATTAGAAAGCAAAAAAAAAAAGAATAATGAGAGGCGACATGTTCATGGGATGCACTTCGTGAGGTCTCAACCTTCAAGTCTTTGTGGGATATGTTCCTAGGATGTTGAGGAATGTGAATGGACTTGTAGAGCTGATTGAATCTTATTGCAAAGCTGTTTTAAGATTTTTCTAAGGTTCTTATGGCTTCCAATTTTTTTTCTCCCCTTTCTTTTTCATTCTGACTTTGTTGTGTATTTAAAGTAGTGTAAATTAGGGTAAACAATTGGGCCTTGGTTGGAGTTTTATGGGTTGCTTGAAGATGAAGGAGCCAATTATCATAATTGTCAAAAAAATCAAATTAAATCATACCATATTGGTCTTGAACGAATTTGGATGACTTCAATTACTTTGAATACCATATATTTGATCCCAAAATAAATCTTAAATCAAATCTTTGATTTTTTATAATTTATTTTAATTAAAAATGATTTTAAATGATAAAAATCAAAAAATAATATAAAATAAATGATAAAAATTAGAAAATATGGTCATTGGGTCGTGAATGACTTTATCTTCAAGTTTGGGTTGCAATTTTATGGGCCCATTTGGAAAGAATTGGAGTTATAGCCCTTTTTACTTCATACACCCCTTGAAAAATTACCAACTTTGACAATGCATAACTTCCTCAATTTTAATGCTATGGAGGTGTTCTAAGACTTTTTAGAAATATTAGGGTATCCTCTAATCAACCCTTTTGATCCCATGTCCATATTTTTTTTACCATTTTCAAATTATGAGTTTTGGAAAAAGTTGACTTTTTGTTGACTTTCAAAAGGACCTATAATGTCTTGGCTCATATCTTTCAAATGAAGCATTTTTAGGCTTGGCTTGTGAGACACAAAGTTGTAGAGAATTAAACTTCCTTCAAAGTGTGATTTTGATGGGAAATGTTTGATGAAACATGTGAAAGTTATGGCTGGTCAAAGTTCAGTTGACTTTTCCCGCACAAAACCCTAATTTAGCAACTTCCGATTCTTGATGATCTGGGATTTCCATGGTGAATCATGATTGACCCTTGATCAAACAATGAATTTCACCTCGTAATCTTGATGTTGACCAAAAATCTTGAAGTTTGACTTTGAGTTGACCACAGTTGTCCTCAGTTGACTTTTTGACCAAGTTAACTGATTTTCAGGTATCTGAGCATCTGACTGGCCAAACTTGTGAGGAAAGCTCTGAAACTTGACATGGGGATTCTTTGAAGTATGTGGGATGTTATGAAGTCCATTTAAAGTTTTAGAAGTCCATTTTTCTCGGGGAGACTCAAAACCCTAGTTCTAAGATCCACTTGTTCAGGAGGAGGCTTTGATGAAACCTTCAATCCCTTTGACCAATTGTGAATCTTGTGACTATTAAGTAACCTCTTGGGACATATTGTCTTGAATATGGGAGGTTAAATTTTGGGGTACAACACCATGGATGATGAGATGAAAGCTCTTCATGATAACAACATCTGGGAACTGATCAAGAAACCTGCTGGAGCCAGGTTAGTTAGCTGTAAATGGATTTTCAAAGTTAAGGAAGGAATCGAAGGAGTGGCATCAAAGAGATACAAGGCAAGATTGGTCTCTAGGGGGTTCACTCAAAAAGAAGGTGTAGACTTCAATGATGTGTTCTCTCCTATTGGGAAACACAGATCCATTCGAATATTGCTTGCCACCGTAGCCCAATTTGACCTTGAACTCGAACAGATGGATGTGAAGACTGCATTCTTGTATGGTGATCTAGATGAAATAATCCTTATGACGCAACCTGATGGGTATATCGAAAAAGGGAAGGAAGATTATGTGTGTAAATTGAATAGATCTTTATATGGACTAAAACAATCTCCTCGATAGTGGAATAAGAGATTCAACAAGTTCATGGCACACATAAGTTTCATTAGAAGTCATTTAGACCACTGTGTTTACTTTAGATTTTGACCTGGTAATTCATTTGTTATTTTATTGCTTTATGTGGATGATATTCTAATAGCAAGCAAAAATCTCAAAGATGTAATGAGGGTGAAGGGTGAACTCAATAATGAGTTCGACATGAAGGATCTGGGAGCTGCGTCCAGGATTCTTGGGATTGACATCCGAAGAGATAGAAAGCAGTCGAAATTATGTTTATCTCAAGAGGCATACCTACGGAAGATTCTCGATAAGTATGGTATGCCGAATTCAAAGCCTTTTGTGACTCCGATAAACCCTCAATTCAGCTGAGTATAGATCAGTGTCCCACCTCTGATGTCAAAATAAATTATATGAATAACATCCCATATGCTAATATAGTGGGTTCTTTGATGTATGTTATGGTCTGTACTAGACCCGACATAACATATGTAGTAAGTCTTGTAAGCAGGTACATGGCGAATCCTGGAAAGGCTCACTAGCAAACATTGGAGCGAATTCTAAGGTACATGAATGAGTCTTTGAATAGAGTCCTAATTTCTGGTGGAGCCTTGGGTGAATATAGTAAAGTAGCAATTAAAGGATATGTCGGATTCCAGGAAATCTATTTCTGGATATGTGTTCACGGACAACAATCAGTTGGAAAGTTACACTTCAGAAGTCTGCTTCCTTATCAACCACTGAAGCGGAATATATCGCCCTAACTGAAGCTATGAAGGAAGCATTGTGGCTTGAAGGTTTTGCAAAGGAGATAAAACTTCAAGGTCGAGTTATCACTGTTAAATGTGATAGTCAAAGTGCAATACACCTGTCGAAGAATTCAACCTATCGTGACTAAACCAAGCACATTGATGTGAGGCTGCATTTCGTCAGAGGGGTAATCGAGCGTGGATAAGTTCAAGTGCTAAAGGTTTCGAGAGATCATAATGTTGTTGATATGATCACCAAGACGTTTCCTAGTTGCAAGTTTTTCCACTATATGCAGTTGATAAAGCTGGATGAAGAAAGCTAGTTCTTGATGTTATAGAGTTAGATCCAAGGTGGAGATTTGTGAGATATTGGATCGAACTCTAGTATGGTCAAAGGGTAGCTTCTGGTTCAACAGGAATTAAGCATGAGGTCGAAGTCTGTTCGAATGCTGCTGTCAGAGTAATGTGTGTTGTAGTCGAAGTTTGTTCTAACATGCATTAGTCAATATTGCTAGGTTTGTTAGCATGTTGAATTAGGCCTTGCTTGTAAGCCTAATTGTTTAAGTTAGCTTGTACCCTAAGTTAGCTAGTAATGGGTAATTGTTAAAAATACCATTAGGTTAGTGTGTTATTTTTCTTATAAATAACATGCTAGTCTCTCATTTTGTTATAAGGAAAAATAGGAAGATAAAATCCTAATTTTAAGAGAGAGAGAGAGAGAGAGAGAGAGAGAGAGAGAGAGAGAGAGAGAGAGAGAGAGAGAGAGAGAGAGAGAGAGAGAGAGAGAGAGAGAGAGAGAGAAAGAGATTATTTTGTTATTCTTGTATACTTGTAATCTTGTTTCTAAGAGAAAGGAAAGAATAGCAGTTTATAACCAATCCTTGTTGTTCCTTGTTGTTTTACCTTCTTTTCTTTGTTACTCCTAACCCTTGTGTGTTTCTTGATCATAAAGAAATCGTTTATATTTTGTTTTAAGACATCCAATTCATAATAGTATTAACATCGCCATATCATTTAAATTTCACAATTTAACTGGGCCATGTTTGTTCTTCTAGTGGAACATGGATATCCTCAATCTTTTTCCACTGGCCTAAGGGAAGTTAACACTTTTAATTATGGTTGTATTTTATTTCACCAAGTGGATCAAAGCATAAGCCTTATCGAAGATCACACTTATCAATATTCAGAAGTTCTTCAAGAAGAATGTTCTAGTAAGATACATGATCTCACAGTTTTCAATTACAAATAACAATACCTTGTTCATAAATAAAAACTTGAAGAAAATCTTATGATCTCGGAATCAAGCACCATTTCACATCAGCGGATCATCCCCATACCAACGGTCAAGTAAAAGCCACATATAAGGTTTTATTGAGAGGATGAAGGGGAGACTTGAATAATCTAATGGAAATTGGGTATAAGAACTCTCACATGTCCTTTGGGGGCCAGTTCACTCTCTTGGTGGTTCTAGGTGAAGTACTACCTAATTTATGGACAAACTGATGAGTGCTAAATTTTTGGGAATTTTAGTGTGAATAATTAGCATTCATCGGCTTAATTTATTTTCTTTTCGTCAATAAGCCTCAACTTATATGTAAATATGTACATGTTGTGTATATCGTGCGTTATCGTGTAAATAACATTTATTTTAATTGTTTTTATCTCTTTTTGTAGGTTTTCATTCAGAATTGAAGCATTGGAATCAAAGTCAAAAGCATGTTATGTAGTCATTGTAATGTAGAGCTTTGTATAAGCTTTCTAACGCTTCCAACTGTGCGTCAATCAGAGTTACGGTTCGCAAGTTATGGCCAAAACAAGAAACTTTTTTCTGTCAGGCCAGGCTGAGCAGCACTAGAGCAGGTTGCATGCTGAGCAGCCTTTGATGTAGCTGAACGGGATTCGCGATTTCCAGCCCTTATTTATTCATTTTTACACAGATTTTTAGCGCATGGTTTTGAGAACTGTTAACCCCATTTCCATCAAAATATTTTTTAGAGTTAAATGCTTAGAAATAACATTAGAGGTTGCATAGCGATGATCTGGAGTCGGAATTATGTCACTTTGCTGGACACGGTGAGATATTCTTCTTCATATTCCTTCTTCTCTTTGTACCTTTCTTGTTGGGGTTTTGTGTGTAAGTTTACTTTGATAGTATGCATATTTATTGATCATGGTGTTATATATGATTTATTTTATGAATATATGTCAATGTCATATTTGTTTGCTTACTTTATGTTTGGATTTGAACCAATATAGATATATACTCTTCAGATTCGGTATTAGGATGAACATCTATGAGATTCTAAACTCAAAACATAGATTTAGATCTAACATGCGTGTGGGTATCAATTCTTAATGTTCTATGTTGTGTAGTTGTGTGAGACATCACCGATGAGACAATATGGTTGAACCCTCGTCGAAAGTTTAGACATGAACCCTGTTGTGGGCGATATGTGATGATATTGACGTGTGATTTAGGTTGTGTATAACTGATTGGTAGATTTGTGTATTAGATAGGTGAATGAAAGTCATTCCTTACGATTTTTCTGCCGCACTTTATTTACTTGTTTATATGTTTTACTTTCTGCTTTTTACTCTTTTAAACCATTAAAACCAAGTTTAGAAATGTAGAGACTGTTGAACAACATTTGATCTCTTGCACCGATCCCTATGGATACGATAAAACCCGGAATTCTTCCAAACTTAACTTTTGCTTGCCGCTTTATCGCTTTAGCACAAACCTACATCTTGGTAAGTGTTATACACCTTATGTTCATTGGTTAAGATGGAGTTCGTCAATAAATAAAAAGTTACGACCATGAGTACGTATGCACGACTGTGTTTATACCCTGTATTTATTGTAGATTTAGGGCTTCCATTTATATATGCGGTTATATATACTTTTTTGTTTTGACATGACAAACCCTTGTGTAGCCTCACTAATAATAAATCCTAGTGGAGTCAGTCTCCCTCACTTTAGTCATCTCACTCTAACGACATTCATCCCTGGGTTTCTCACCTCTTCAGGCTCCCTAACCTTAACATTATTCTCTAAATAGTTTTTTACTAATAAAAATGACACATCTTAGTTTATTGGATTTATTACTTAAACTTTGGTCGAAGAAAAAGCATAAGTTATTTCATTGCCCCTACTTAAATCTATGAACGAGATATTCAGGGTTCTTATTTTATCCATAAATAGAAACTTTGTGCAAAATAAATAATAGAAATAATGAGATATTGACACCTTGAGTACTTGTGCAAGTTCTGAGGAATGAAAAGCAAAGTAACGAGAAGCAAGTCCACTACAAGAAATACTATTAATAGCTAGGGGCATTTGCTAGGGGTAAACCTCCTCACTAAAAAAACAAAGTTGCTCGGGGTTAAACCCCTCGCAATGCACAAAATATACAAAAAAAATATTTAAATAAAAAGCGTGGGATGACCCCTCGCAAATATATGAGATTTTTTTTTAAATTTTGAAATTGGAAGTTGTTAGGGGTCACCCTTCGCAAAAAGGAAAGTGCGCCAAAGTGGGCTGACAAAGGTTGTCATTTGCGAGGGGATAATCCTTCACCAATTTTATCTGTGCACTTAGCTTGGGGCTACCCCTCACCAATTGTAATGGTAAAGTTAAATCTGTCATAAAAAACATTTATTTCTGCTGCCAAAACCTGCAACATGACAGAAAATGTGTCTGCAACACGTCAACATTAGCTAGGGGCACCCCTTGCAAATTTTATCCTCTTTGACTGCATGGGGTAGCCCCTCACTAGTTGCATACCATAAATTTAGGTTTCTTCTTCTTTTCTAGAAACATTATCTCTCTCATTTTTCTGTTTTCTCTCTTTTTTTTCCCACCCTTCTTCTTCTCTCATTTTTCATTAAAACAACTTCCATCAAACATCCATTTCTTCTACTTTTCAATATTCTACCAAGATAAAATTAGGTAAATTTTATTGTTTTACTATAACTTCTTTGATTTTATAATTTAGTTTTACTAATATATATTTTTTATTTTATGTGTTGCATGTATATATTTATTCATATAAAGATGTTAAATTTCATCAAAAGTGAACTTCAAATTTAAGTGGACATCAAAAGGTACATATATTTGTTCTTTTTCAAGATTTTAGGTGTATTTGACGTTGATATATGTTGTATTTGAAAAAAACAATACTGATATGTTTTTGTTGTTTTTATTATTTAGTATATAAATATGTATATGTTGTTTATATGTGTTGTGTATATTATTTAGTATATGAATATATGTATATGTTGTTTATATTATTCAGTGTATAAATATAAAAAAAAATATTGTTTATATATTTTAGTAATATATTTATAAAAAATAGATAATATTTTAATATTATTTAGAATATATGTAATATATTTATAGAAAACATGAATTAAATCTTTATATAAAACAGATTATATTTAATATATATTTAGAAAATATGTAAAAAAAATTTTTAAAAAGTATATATTTATTTTGAAAACATTCAATATATATTAAATATTTTTATAAAAGAATATTTATAAAATTAGTTTTAGAAACATATTACATATTTTTATGAAAGAATAGATTATATATTAATATACACTTTTTATTTAAAAAGTATGAATTAAATATAATTTGTAATATATTTAGATAGTATGCATTTTTTATAAAGTATATAATTTGTAATATAGTTTTGTTATATTTTAATTTACACTTTTCATAGTATACATCTTTTAAAATATTAATATATTGTAGTGATATATTTATAAAAAAAATAAATTAAATAACGTAAGTATATAATTTTTAAGTTAAAATATGTTATAAAGTATGTAAATTTATATAAAAAATTATATATTTATATGTTTTATTTTTTATTATTTTATAGTCTATAAATTTGTATTATTATAATTATAATAATATGATTAAAATAATATAATTAAAATAATATAATTATAATTTTTTTATTGTAATATTATATACTTTAGCTAGGGGTTAAACCCCTCTCAAAGTCCAAACCATAAATCAATTTGCTAGGGGTTTTACTCCTCGCAAATGTCTTACACAGTTAGTTAGGGGTTTTACCCTCACAAAATGCAAAAGGCAGATGCTTTAGCTAGGGGTTTATTCCCTAGCAAATTACCTGACATGTCTGTTACACTAGTCTGCGCCTATGTCTGCAATGTAGCAGACTTAATTTTATGAATTACAATTTGCTAGGGGCTAACCCCTTAACCAATTCTGCGAGGGGTTTATCCCATAACCATTGATTTGCGATGTCCTGATTAGCTAGGGTCATATCCCCTCGCAAATTTATGTTTTATGATGAGTTTTTTTGCATTGATGAGGGGTTAAACTCCTAGCTAAATACAATTTTTCTTGTAGTGGTCGTTGGAAATCCATAAATAAAAAAGTCTGAGCAATAAAGGTCAAGTTAGTAGAAACGAAGAACGGAAACCCAATAGTGTTGTGGTGGTTATCACCGAAATCGGAAAAAGGCAAAGAATTCTATATCACTCGGAAGCAAGATAAGACGAAAAGGAAAAATCAACTTCATTTTTTCAAGAAGCACCAAAGGTCACGATCAATAGTAAAGATGATACTTCGATCTCGTAACGATACTCGAGTGGAGTCAAATACCCTAAGTGTCTCGCCTCCTTACCTTATCTGCATGGAGACACGTGAAAGCCTCCCCGAAGCAACATTTTCGTGATGTGACAAGCGTTTAATATATGCATTCCTAATGCCTTCATATCACACTTAACTCATCAACAATCTAGTCTTCGTGGATTATAACAAAGACTTGGAGGACATTTGTTCTAGGCTCGACAAAAGTCCAATAAGACCAGCCCAATCTATAAGATCAATCTAACCAAAAGTGCTCATTCAGTTGGTGACCAAGTAGTCATCAACGCCAGAGCACCATAATGGAACAAGGCTCCATCTTTATCTCAATTATTGATCTTCATCCAACGTCCCTCTGCATCTCACGCTAGACAAATCTAATTATCATCTTATATAAATGTGACTCTGAGTTGCTGCTAAATATTCATTCATTTACATACTTTTAAGTATTACTTCTCATTTACTAATTTGAGCGATAAATACTTTGTAAATATTTTACTCTCTTCAATAAAGATCTCTATCATAGTAATTGAAAAACCTTCTGCAGCGGCCATCTTACTTTATATATATATATATATATATATATATATATATATATATATATATATATATATATATATATATATATATATATATATATATATATATATATATATATATATATATATATATATTATTGAACTATGGAATATTTCCCAATTAGGTGGAATGTTAAACTCATGGTGGCTTCACATAATATAAATTGTGTTGATATTCTAAGGCTTCTACATTGTTAAATTTTTTTAATTAAGTAGAGTTAACAATAAAAAACGATTAAACTTATTACATTTATTCATTTTTATAGAGAAATTTGAAATACCGAAAGTCATGTTCTTACTTTCGGCCAATGAAATCTTGGATGCCTTACTATATATTTTACACAAACAAGTAATCAAAAAGTTACATTTAATTAAGATATCGTATAAGAGGAAATGATTATAAAGGTGGTCTTTATATTTAAAAGAACATATCACATTGATAAATCTTCTGAAACATACGTTTGATTTTGTTTGTCTTCATTAAGAAACTCTTGCATGCTCTGCAATTTCAATAGTGTCGTCAGAACGTGTGTGTAGCACACTAAACATAAACCGTATTTTGAGCCTCTCAAGACTGTTTCATAACAGTGACTTTAACAAACTTAGTAGTGGACTTTTCTATTTAACGTGTTATTACAAGAGAGATTTTTCTTTCAAAGACCCTACCATACCAAGAGATTAATCTCTAGCCACTATTAAATGACATTATTGTGGAGGGACCTCGATAGTTCTAAAAATTTCTCATTTTTTAAATAGTTCAGACCATGTAATGTCAGTTCAAACCACATAATGCAGTCTATAACCATATATTTAGTTTTTTTAACACCTTTGGAGCATGCTACCATCTCCACAAAATACAACATCTTATAGTTTGTTGGAAGCACGCTAACTAGACATCCGCCATGAAACTACACTTGGTGGTGGGTCTCTCTTTCTGTCATATTTGATTTCTAATGCAACTTGTTTGTTTAGACATGTTTTCAGAGGTCCCTTCAAAGAACAAAAAGTTAAAAGATATCGAACAGAAAGTATCACATGTATATCTTACGATATAAAGCAAATCCCCCGACAAAGATTTCTCTTTTTATAGTATCTATTTCAACTTTCAAGTACCTTGTTATTATATAGTATTATATGATTTATTTAGTTGACGCATGGTTATGAAAAATGAATCTATTTGCATTAGACAATAAAGTCGCATTCACGCACCCTGAGTATTATTAAGGGTGTGTTTGGTTCGGGGTAGATGGAGGGGAGGGGAGGGGAGGGGAGGGGAAAGTTTTAATTAAATATGTTTGGTTCAAAATTTAGGAGGGGAGGGGAGCAAAATCCCTCCAAAACACACTTTTTGGTTCCCTCCGAATTGGGGGGATTTGGAGGGGAGGGGAGGAAATATGACTTTTGATATTTAAAAATTATTATATTTACTAAAATATCCTCAGTTTAATTTTATTATTTCAAAACTATTTGTTATCTTTTGTGTTACTGTTTTTTCTCAATTGTTTTCATCAACTTATTATAATTGTTCTCCACCTTCAAATTATTTTATAATTTTTGTAATTAATATAAATCATAATCATTGTCTTTTTTTATTAAAAAAATTATGTTTCGTTATATTCATTTTTTTTCTTTTAATTTTGTTATGTACTCTATCATATTTTCTTTTATATCAAATTGTAAACCATATCATTTTATTTATTTTTGTTTATTCATTTTATTAAATATTTTGAACCATTAATATTTAGTAATAAGTTATTTTATATATTTGTTTTGTTATATGATTCATCACAATTTAAATGATGTTATTGGCATATAGTTTAACTTATGTTGGAAAGTTATAAGCCGAATCGATTGTACTCAATTTTTTTAACTTTATGTGACAAATAAGTATTTTTTTAATCACTCAATATTATAAATTTTATTACCAATAAAAATACGCACGAATTTTTCACATTTTAATATCATATGACTTATATAAGATCATAAAGATAAAAATGTAAATTATTAATAAAACCCCTCCCCTCCCCTTCTGAACCAAACACATTTTTAATTAAAATCCCTCCCCTCCCCTCCCCTCCTCTCTTTTGAACCAAACACGTATTTGATTAAAAAATTCCTTCACCTCCCCTCCCCTCCCCTCCCCTTCATTAAAATCTCTCCCCTTCCCTCCCCCTCATTTGAACCAAACTGACCCTAAGAGTTGAATCTTGATCCTTCAACTTTAGGAAAAAAACTAATTTTACATTGTAATTTTTAAAACAGAATTGTCCGATCTGAATCGAAAGGCTATCGACGGCTTAAATGCAAGAAATTTAAATGTAGTGAATCTCAATCCTTAATTACGAACATCAATATATATGCGTGATTTTATGCTTCCAAATTTAGGTCTATATATGTGTATAATTTCTTGTCACTATTTTAAATAATAAAAAACTTTATTAAACAAATAATATATTTGAGTATTATTATATATCAGATATATTAATTATTTAATAAACTTAAAAAATTTGTAGTTTATAATAGTGATCGAATGATGTATAATTGTATCTATAGACCATAGACTATAGGGTAATAGGATAGATTTAGATCTAGACACTTGTTGCATGAGGTGTCTTTTTCTACCATTATTCCGAGCTTGAAGTTTCATGTAATAGACACATTCTTCTATTTTGTTCTTTAATCTAGTACAAGTATGCTATAGTCACTTTTTTGGTTTTCTATTTCGTTGTCGACTTCAAATAAACAAATATAATATTTTGTTTCCCTGATATTTTAAAAATCAAATTAATTATCAAATTAGTAAAGGTATTAAATTATTAATTTATTGATCGAACCACTAGGTCAATGATCGAACCATATAACTAAATCGGATAATTCAGCTGAATAAATTGGACTCTATAGAAAAATTATATATTTAATAAATCCGTCGAAGCAGATAACTTGGTCTCTAAACAATATCACGACACCTACAAAATTTTAAAATATTGTAATTTCATAAATTCATTCTTTAAATTCAGACTCTTGACGTAGACATCACGCATGACAAAATAGTATAAAATACAAATCCAAACAAAATTTGAAAAATCTCTGATTACAAACGAAGAAAAATTGTTTCAAATAAATTTTGAATAAAGTCTACTTATATTTTAATTTTATTTAAAAAATAAATAAATTATCAAAACGACATCATTATTAGATTTTTTTTACCCAAATAACCCAATTTTCGGAAAAGATTTTCCAAAATACCCCACATTTTAAAAATATTTTTAAAGTACACCAATTAGGGTTTGAGTTTACACAAGGGCACCATTTCAATTGACGATCCTTTGTTGAGGGTATAAAGGTCTCGCCAATTGGATTGGAGACACCTCATACAGTCTCCAATCCAATTGGCGCCTCTTTGTTGAGGGTAAAACGATGTCGCCAATTCATCTGAAGACCCCTTGTATTTTGAAATTTTTTTTATAAAAAATAAATAATTATAAAAATGATTAATAAAATAGTTGATATTATGAATATTATCAAAAATAATTATTTACTTTTTTGAAATTTTTATATAAACTAAGTCGGGAAAATAAATATTATGATTAATTAAAAAAAGTATTACATAAACTAATGTTGCCGACCGGGTTGGTCATACCGGCCACCGATTCCACATGCCATAGGCACCCTAACTCGTTGCGCTCGTCCCCCTCATTGTTGATTCACACTAGGTGTTTGAAGAGTTGAAGTCTCAAGAACATTCTCAGATGGTTCCCGAAAGATTTCTTGCATATCCATTAGGTCCTGTGTGTTGAAACTGAGCGTGCGACCCATGCCAGAGTAGTTCGGATGTGATGAAGGGGTTATTGGTGTGCAACCTGGACGGTTGAATGAGGACATTGGTGTGAATGATTTGTTTGTGAAAGGTTGAAATGATAGAGGTGTTTGAAAGTCATAAGATTGTTGAGATGGTCGAGTGGGTAGGGTTGGGTTTTATGTTAGAGTGTTTTGGCTATGGAAAGATGTTTGGGCGTTATGGCTATGATATGATATACCCTCGTTATGGCTATATCTTGATGTTGTGTTGGGGCCATAGCCATATTGGGTTTCTTGGTAGTAGTCAGTGTGTGGGAGATGGTATGTGGGACGCTCTTGGTATTGTGGTTGGGTGTTTGGCATGTTTAGATGGTGAATGGGTTGGTAACTCTGATGGGTAGGGGGTTCACTATGCCAAAAAAGACCTTTAATAACGCTTTTTTTAGCCTTTAGCAGCGCTTAAAAGCAATGTGGCGCTGCTGTATGTGAAGACAACGTTTTTTTAAGGCAACAACGCTACTATAGGCCCCCTTTTAGCAGCGCTTTTCTAGAAAATCGCTATCTTTTCCCCCTTTTAGCAGCGCTTTTAAAAGCGCTCTCAAAAGTATATTTTCTTAAGACCTTTAGCAGCGCTTTTTCATGAAAAGCGCTCTCTTTTTCCCCTTTTTAACAGCGCTCTCTAAAGTATATATTCTAAAGACATTTAGCAACGCTTTTCTTAGAAAAGCGCTCTCTTTTTCCCCCTTTTAGCAGCCATTTTTCAAGAAAAGCGCTGCCTTTTCTACACGTCATTGGATTTTTTTCAAAAGCACTTTTTTAAAAATCACTTTTTAGGAAGCGTTTTTTTTTGTTGTAAAAGCACTGTTTATTATGCATATTTTTCTGAAGTGTTTTTTGTTAAATATTGTTGCACAATTCTTTATAATTTATCACATAAACCTGCTTATAACAATTATATTCAACAGAAGCCTTTATTTCAACACTTAGGCCTTATATATACTATAACAATTCAACACATAAACCTACTTATAATCATTGTAATTCAACACAAGTCTTTATTTCAACACATAGGCCCTATATATATATATATATATATATATATATATATATATATATATATATATATATATATATATATATATATATATATATATATATATATATATATATATATATATATATATATATATATATATATATATATATATATATATATATATATATATATATATATATATATATATATATATATATATATATATATATATATATATATATTCAACAGAAACGATCTATAAATCTAAAATATATTCCAAAACCGATAACTTCACAACTATATTCACTATACATATAATTACAAATTTCATATTTCCAGATCCTCACAACAACTTTTAGAAGTATATCAACAAATTTCAAAACTATATACGACTTCCAGAACCATAATTATCCAGTAGTATGTACAGAACATCACAATCACACAAATCTCTAAAGATCATAAACTCCGATCAAAAGACGAAAAGACAATATACCTTATACAATTCTCATCTCAAGAATGTATTGACATCATTCCTCCTTAATTTCTTCCAATTTAGCTTTAGAGTAAGTACAACACTTGTGTTCATCAAAGTATTACATAATATAACATAATATGCATGATTTAGTTAAAATTAATTACTTCGGTTAAATATTAAAATAAATCATATAACTTATAAATCCATACCATGTTTGAAATCTCTATTTGACCCGAATGAATAATTTTCTTCATAAACCTCAATACAAAATAACCGCAATCAATACCATTGCGCTGACAAGGACACTGCACATAAAAAAAATACGAATATATATAAGGATATATAGTTTAACTAGTTTTATCAAGTGGTATCACTATAACAATCAAACTTGTGAAAATATACCTGCACTCTGATCCATCTAATGTTGTTAGCCTTACTCTTTGATACTCTTGCTTGTCTTTGTGATCGAAATATTTTTATAGCTCTAACATAATATAAATGAATATTTAGAACAATCTCACATAATAAATAAAGATATACACGAATTATTCAGAACAATCTCATCACTTACGTATCAACCATCTTCTTCATATCTGGATATTTTGTTTGATCACCATCCAATGAATCAAGATAGTACACTATTTCTTTTATCAGATTAATCGTAACCAACAACCAGTGTCCACTGTAAAATAAGACAAAAGTTTAGATGAAAATGTTATATAGAATGTCAAAAATAGAATAACTATAATAAATGAAATTAGAATGAAATCTAACCCATGACTAGTATTATATGGCAACAAATACAACTTTTCTGTATCTGTGGCCATAAATGCTTGGACTAAGTAATCTCTGACTACATCTGAAGTGTGATCGATTAACCGTGCGTTGATACAGCTAGAAGATAAGAATGAAAATCTTTCTGTCAATTGATGCGGGACCAACAACTTGTCACACAAGAACCTTAAATAAAAATATAATCAACATTAGAATATTCATTGAAATGAGCAAATAAATTATTCAATTATTTAATTAAAATTGATCGAAGTACCTGATGTATGAATGCATAACATCGATGCCTAATTCAGAATGTTGGAAAATCTAATCCAAATCCTCTTTAGCAATTGTTTCGGCATAAGCAAAACTGGAAATACCTTCCTCCAAATGTATTTGATGAATGTCACCCTCTACCACATTTGTTGTTCCTACATATGTTTCAAGGCACAACCTAAATCGAGGAACAAATGCTTTTTTAGGCTCAACCTTTCTTTTGTTGGACACCTTACTAGATTCAGGCATCTTACCCTTGCTGACTTATTGCAACTCTTGAGTATGAATCTAAAAATCATATAAGTTAGGTAATTAATGTATAAGATCATAAAGCTATTGAAATTGAATGATATAATTGACATTTTCTATGCATATATATCAATTAACGTACCTGTGTTTTTGATTCAGCTGATTCGGTTTCCCTCACAATCCTTTTATCTTTTGATTTAAATTTTAAAGGAGTCTAAGATTATCATGTAAATAAATGGTACGTAAATGTAAGAATAACTTACATGTATGGGTGCTAAAACATTTGAATACTAAAAGGTTCATAATGGTGTTCAACGTACCTCATCATCTATGAAAATGAGATTAGACGGCCATGCAACATCTGATCATATTGCGTCTCCCACCAATGTTGCATCCGAAACATCGTCTGGTATAGGCAATAACGCATCCCCCTCTAAAGTAATATCAATTGATACTTTCAAAAATCCAGTAGGGAGCGGTTTATGGTGAAGTAAGTCTCCCAAAGTGTTATGCACTTTTCCCTTGTCAACCATGCGATAAGTTGGTGACGCTAAATAGAGTTGGCAAGGTGAAATGCCCTAAACCAATAATGAATATGGTTAATGTGTATATATGTCAATTAAGAAAATTGTGCTAAATTAATTTCAATGTAATATATATAGTTACCTCGGGAAGTTTCTGCTGAAAATTACAATATATTTGTCACTAGTATCTTTAAACACTGGACCGTGCCTTTCTGACATGTATCTCTATTTGTCATTTTGTAATTCATGAATTTGAGCTTTCAATTTTTCCAACGACTCCATCACTTGTTTATTGCTAGGATTTTTATTCTTTGGATGCTTATACAATGTTGTTGGAGTGACACCAAATCCCTTATCCCTCACACGACCAGAATACTCAGGAACATTTAATACTCGACTTAGTACGCTCCTGCAATCATGGTCTTCAGCTGCAGTTATAGACTGGGATAGACTCTTCTGAAATATAGAAAAAGATTAGTGGGGATTAAAAAGCATAAATATATTATATGTTACTAAACTTTTGAGTTTATGACAGAACTAATGTTATACTTACACATTGCTCAAAAACTTGTTGAACATCTTCCTGAACAACTCCATCTCTACCCACACGAGCAGCCTTCCACAAAACATGGTCCGGAAGAGATGTTGCATCACTTTTCTCCTCTTCTAACTACACATTATGATAGATAATAAGCTTCACTTTTCTCGTATTCTAACTATATCATATTAAAGCATTTATATATACTTACTATTTTTTGTTGTAAGCGTGTATATCCCAAACATCTTTTTTTGTATGGATACGCGGGTTTTGATGCTTGTTACCGATTTATGTCACTCACAGCCTGAAAAAACAAGTTTGAGTCATATCAGAACTCCTGTGGAAGAAGTATATATATATTTATATATATATATATATATATATATATATATATATATATATATATATATATATATATATATATATATATATATATATATATATATATATATATATATATATATATATATATATATATATATATATTATACATTGTTCATGATAAGTTAGAATTACATGGAATTCTTGGGTTCTTCGCTTGGCTACAAAAGTTTCCCATTCTTCAAGTGAAATCAAATCTGCAAACTTCTTTAGATGCTCTGATTCAACAAATTTTCCACCAGAATCCTTAAGAAACATGTTCGTTAAAATTGCTTGAAATCCTCTCAGTCTTTTTCCGGCAAATTGAAGACAATATTTTTGCCCGCCTTTAAGTTGTACAACTTTAATACCGCAGACAATCTTGTGAAAGTAGTGCAACCTTTATACAACGGTTTCTCTACATCGCTTACCAGCCTCTCAAACATTTTGGGACAATGCTGAAGATCTTCTTCAAGTGCTTCTTCAATCTCATCGACTCTATCATAGTTGTATCTATCTGTGTCATTGTCATTTAAAGCATAAGTCATATTATCCCCTGATTCAACATTCTCGTTACTTATCTCACCATGTAATATCCAACATGTATAACTTCGATCAATTCCATGCCTCTTTAAATGCGATTCCAACTGGACTGCGTCAATCCAACGCCTATAACAACAACCTAAGCAAGGACATGTGATTATACTGGAGTCTTTAGTGTGTTCAACAGCAAACTTAACGAATTTTGATACCCCATTCTCGTACTCTTTTGACAATCGAATAGAAGACATCTATTTTTTATCCATACTAATTAAGTAGGCTAAACTAAACTAAGTAAGCTAAACAAAAACAGTGATTACCTGTAGCAACTGTAGAGAAGTCAACAACTTCTATAACTACACAGTAAGATTCTTGGAAACGATCACAATCTTACTCTTCACAAGTAACCCCTATAACCAATTCACTAAGTTAGTATCTGACCTAATACAAAAACTTTATCACTTAAGTTCAAACAATTAATCAACAACATCACAATATTCAACAATTAATTCGCGAATATTCAAACATCAACAATCAATTCAATCAACAACATCAACAATATTCAACAATAAATTCAAGTTTCCATCAACAACAACTTTAACATATATACAAAATTAATTCATGTTTTTATCAACATCAACATTAACAACATCAACAACAACATCAACAACAACAACATTAACATATATACAAAATTAACATACAAAATTAATTCATGTTTTTATTAATATCAACAACATCACAATATTCAACATTAACATTAACATTAACATCAACAACAATCAACATTAACATCAACATTTAACATCAACATTTAACATCAATATCAACAACATCAACATTAACATTAACATACCTTATAACATTTAACATCAACATTAACATCAACAAAATCAACATTATCTTCACTATTTCCACAACAAAAAAACTCATCAGACCATAACCATGAAAATGCATAAATACCTTGAAAATGGTGGAAGTGGTCGGACCGAGGGAGAATGAGAAACCACTGGTGGACGGGCATAGGGAGAATGAGAAGTGGTCGGACAGACGGAGAATGAGAAGTGGTCTGACAGACGGAGGGAGTACGGCGGAGGGAGTACGACGGAGGGAGTAGGGTCTGAAATGAAAATTTTGTTTTATTTTTAGAAAATTAATACCTATAGCAGCGCTTTTGAAAGCACTTTTGTAAACCCCCCTATAGCAGCGCTTTTGAAAGCACTTTTGTAAACCCCCCTATAGCAGCACTTTCCCCTCAAAAGCGCTTTCGTACCCCCCCCCCCCTTTAGCAGCGCTTTAGGAAAGCGCTCTCTAAGGTCTGCCTTAGGCAGGACCTATAGCAGCGCTTTCGTATCCCTCCTATAGCAGCGCTTTTAAAAAGTGCTTCCATATCCCCCCATTTAGCAGCACTTTCTATTGTATTGTATAACAACGACCTTTAGCAACGCTTTTTAAAAGAGCTTTCTAAAACCATGTTATAGTAGCGTTTTTTTCCTTTATTTTTTTTAAATCTTTAGCAGCGCTTTTATAGAAAGCGTTGTCTTTGCAGTGCTGTCAAAAATCATTTTTGGTGTAGTGGTTGTGAGTAACATGGTCTTTCTGGTGGGTTAGATGTTGAAGCCTCTGTGTGTAGGTGGTTTGGCGTGGGTCGTATAAATACATGTCTTCGGAGGCAAACTCAGTTGCAACTGATCTGTACCAAGCCATATAATTAATAGTTGGTATAAACGGAGTTTCCATCACCGGGTCACGTAAGACATGGGCGCTGCGGTTCATCCATTTACGACGCTCAGATTTTGCAAAATCCTTCTAGTCGGGAAACTCCCATTGATCATTAACACTTTTTAGATGCCATTAACTGATGTTAACAGGAGGATCTGAGATGTTTTAATGAACTCCAAATTGTAGTTTGACACGATAACTGAAGCATACATGTTGTTCAATCTAATTAATTAGACGATCATGATGAGTCGAGATATTGTGATTGATTAAAATTCTTCCTGGGATTGAAATTCTAGTAATGCAATTGAAAAGTTATTGATGAGCTATGATTTTGGTGAAGCAAGTAATGATGTCGAAGTCGAGGACATCATCTATATTCCAATTGAAGTTGAAGATATTGCTAACATACCCGAACCAATTGAAGTCGAAGAGGATATGGCTGGAACAAGTTATAGACCTCGAAGAACTAGAGTTCGTCTAGTAAGACTTCAAGACTATGAAGTGGTTGGTGATGATGAAGTCGCAACAGATGGAGACCTAGTTCATTTTTCTTTACTTGCAACTGCTGAACTAATCAACTATAGCGAAGCCTTCATAGATAAACAATGGAAGTCTACTATGGTCGAAGAGTTACAAGTTATCGAAAGAAACAACACATGAGAGTTGGTCAATTGCCAACTCTTACAAAAGCTATCGAAGCCAAGTGGGTGTTCAAGTTGAAGCACAATGCTGATGGATCGATAGCAAGACATAAGGCGAGATTGGTAGCTCGGGGATTTCTTCAAAGAGCAGGAATCGACTATTCTGGAGTATTTGCACCTTCTGCAAGATTGGGACCTATTCAACTAGTGGTAGCCCTGATATACAATCAGGTTGGTCGACATTTCACATAGACGTGAAATCAGCATTTCTGAATGGACCTTTAGATGAAGAGGTGTATGTCACACAACCTCTTGGATTTGTGATTTAGGAGGAAGCATGTAAATTATACAAGTTACACAAAACGCTCTATGGTCTCAAGCAGGCCCCTAGAGCATTGAATGGAAGAAATAAGCACATCGAAGTTAGATTTTACTTCTTAAGGGAGAAGATGAATAGAGGTGAACTTGAAGTAAGGCATTGGTCAAGTGAAGCACAATTGACCGATATTTTTTCCAAAGGATTGAAGATCGATAAGTTCCTAACATTGAGAAAGAAATTGAGAATTGTTTAGATCGATAATGATTAGTGTGTTTCGACAACTTGGATTATAGGAGGCATGTTGAGATATTAGATATAATTCAAGTTGAATTATGTGGCCCAAGTCCAAAGCTAATTAGGGTTTAGGGTCTGTTATTTAGTTTGTTATTTTACTTAGTAGTTAAGTCAGTTAGGTGTAATAAATAGACACTTTGTGATTTAGTTTTATTCATTCAATAATATCAATCCTTATTTCCTTATTGTCTCATTCTCTCCTCATTAAAAATGTATCACGAACTAACATCAACGCTTTTGGTAGCAGCTGCATTATAATCAAATCATATTAAGGCAAATATCAAGAGACAAGTGGATTTGAGAAAAGGACTTAAACACCAAATTCCTCCATGATAGATTAAAAGTAAGGAGAGAAAAGAATCAAATAACTGTAATAATCAAAGAAGTGAAATTATTAAATGGGGTGGATGAAATGAAAAAAAGAGGTGAAATCATTCTTCGAAGGTAGATTTATCTAAAAGGAATACATGAGTCGGTACGAGAAGGAATACAATTCAACCAACTAGATAATCAAGATGTTCTCCTTCTAGAAAAGAGATTCACGAAGGAGGAAATAAAAGAGGCTATAAGGAATTGTGATTGGAATAAAAGTTTCGGTCCCAACAGTTACAATTTCAACTTTTCAAAGAATTGTTGGGAAATTGTGAAGAGCAACATTATTGAATTTGTCCATGAGTTCCACACTAATGTGGTGCTGCCTAAAGCTGTTACTTCAACAATCGTCACATGATCCCGAAAACAGATCACCCGCAAAATTTTAATGAGTATAAACTTACAATATTTATCTACTTAGCTATGTATACAATAATTGCAAAGCTACTATATAAAGACTAAGGTCAACTTTTATCTTGTGGAGGTGGATCTTAGATGACATTGTTGTTCTGAATGAAATCATTGATCTTACCAACTTTTATCATGGGAGTATTTATTATTCAAATTAGACTACGATAAGGCATATGATTGTGTAGAGTTATGAAGCACGAATTCCGACACAAACACTTCGACATTGATAATGTCAAAATATAGGTTATCAACACCAGAATATATGATAGAGTATTTCAACTTTAATTATCCATCTATCATTAAAAAAATTAAAAATATTCTAATCAAAATTAATATCTTTAATTCTTTATTGTTAACATTGTTTAAATACACATATTATAATTTTAAATTTGTCTAAAACATGTATAAAAATGTATTAAAGAAAAGAAAAAATAAATAAATTTTTGTTTGAAACACTTGTCTGAATGAGTAACATACAAGTGCCATCATTAATTTGAAAAATGTCTTAAGAAAATAAAAAAATATTTTCTAATGGACATTTATCTGACTTTTTCGGTGTTTTTTTTAACTTTTCCAACATATGTCATACGAGTGTCATATAAGCGTCATATACCGACACATGTCAAAACACCGCGACACGCCTAGTCCTAACAATGTCGGTGCTTCATAAGTGTAGAGTGAGATTACTTGAAAAATATGATGGTTCGAATGGGATATGGTGAAAAATTGATTAAGTGGATACATCCATACATCTTCAACAGCATATGTCAGTAAATGGAAGTCCGACTAAGAACTTCATTGTTGGGCGCAGATTGCGACAAGGTAATCCTTTAGTGCCTTTTCTACTCTTGATACTATGATGATTGTGTTGGAAATAATAATTTATTTCCATTAAAGTTGTTCCAAAATGACAAAGTGGGGTTATAATAAATGCTTAGTCCCACATTGGAAGAGGAGTAAAATTAAATAGCATTTATAAGGCACTTGGAACAATGTAATTTCCAAAAGAGCCAAAAAGGATAAAGTGCCACATAGTCACATGTGGTGGTGCCAAAACTTATGTCACTTGTCTCATACAAAACACCCCTCGCCGGTGTCGCCACCGGCGACACCGGCTCCGGCTCCGGCTCCGGAACCGGAACCGGATCCGGGGGCGTGGGCGTAGAGGCGCTAGTGGCGGCTTGTAGACGGCACTTGAGCACTTAGGCACGACGCATCGGAGCAATCGGGCTATTCGCGGCGTTAATGAGGCGGCGCCGGTATACTGCGAATTTAATTTTAATTATCGCTCAGACCTATTCGTTGCCTAGAGTTTGATTTTGAATTTGAATTTGAAATACATGACACTTGACGAAGTGGTGCATGATATTTTATGTGAACCATTGCAAATGCTCATTAGAGAGTGTGTTTATGAAGAATTGCAAACTTCTGAAAAGACACATGCATGGCTATAAATATATGCTTCATAATTCGAAATCATTCACTCCAAATTCTGAAATCCTCTTCCATATAATTCCAACATTTTCCTTGCATTCGAAACTTCATCAGTCTTGTGCAGTTTCGAGAAAAAGGCTGACTTATCCTGGGTATTCAGGCCGTTCCAACTCTAAGACAAATTGAGAGTGTGCTTGAAATACTTTTAAGGAAAGTGATTTCGTTCACGATTCAGTCTGGATCCATTCGACATAGAAGGTTTATCTAACAATCTTAAAAGTATTTGTATCATGGATTCCGACGCTGCCGTTTCAAGCATCAAGGTTATGAACCAGGATCTTGTCAAATTGGATCGCTTCGATGGAAACAACTTTACCAGATGGCAAGACAAGATGACATTCCTGCTTACTGCACTCAAGGTTCACTACGTCTTGAATCCTGATCTGCCACCAATTCCAGAACCAACTGAAGATGATTCTGACGAACTCAAGAAGAAGCGCATGCTGCGAAGGGAGGACGAATTGCTATGCCGTGGGCATATTCTGAACACACTGTCTGACCGCCTATACGACCTATACACAGACAATCCGTCCGCTAGAGACATATGGAATTCACTGGAATTTAAATTCAAAGCCGAAGAAGAAGGTACGAAAAAGTTCTTAATTTCTAAATACTTTGATTTTAAATTTATAGATTCCAAGCCCATACTTCCTCAAGTGCACGAATTGCAAGTCCTGGTGAACAAAATCAAAGCGGTGAAAATAGACATTCCTGAAACCTTTCAAGTTGGTGCAATCATTGCGAAGTTACCAAGTTCGTGGAAAGGCTATAAAAAGAAACTGTTACACAGTTCTGATGATTTTTCCTTGGAGAAAATCCAGAAGCATCTTCGAATCGAGGAGGAATCGAAGGAGAGGGAAAAATCAGAATCTGCGGGTCTTTCCAAAGCCAATGCTGTGACCAGAAAGGAAAAGAAAAAACATGATGTCAAGAAAAGTCACATCGCACCAAAAAAGGAACATACCAAGTTCAAGAACTTCGGTGGTCCGAAGGGTCCGAAAAATGGATGCTTTGTATGTGGAAAACCTGGACATTATGCTCGAGATTGCAGGCATAATAAATCAAAAAAGGAGATCAATGCAGTGAACGCTAATGATGATATAATTGCTACTGTGAGCGAAATTATGGCAATCAAGGGCAAAGTCCAAGGCTGGTGGTATGATACATGTGCCACGGTTCATGTCTCATATGACAGGGCTGCATTCAAAACATATTCTGAGGCAAATGATGGACAAGAAGTACAAATGGGAAATGAAGTGCGATCCAAAGTTGTTGGAACCGGAACGGTCGAACTCAACTTCACTTCTGGAAAGAAAGTTACTCTTGTTAATGTGCTTCATGTCCCAGACATGAATAGGAATCTTGTTAGTGGGGATTTATTGGGAAAACCGGGTATTAAATCTGTGTATGAATCGGGCAAACTTATTTTAACCCGTAATGGTGTGTTTGTTGGAAAAGGATATTCCGCTGAAGGAATGATCAAACTATGTATTACTGATAACATGATTAATGAAATTTCTAATTCTGCTTACATGCTTGATTCAGTTACTTTATGGCACAATAGATTAGCACATATTGGCATTAGTTCAATGAAGAGACTAATTAAACTTGGCTTGATATCATGTAATATCAAAAATTTCAATAAATGTGAATTATGTGTCAAATCAAAAATGATTAAGAAACCTTTCAAAAGTGTTGAAAGAAATACAAATCTGCTTGATCTTGTGCATTCAGATTTGTGCGAATTTAATGGCATGTTGACCCGTGGGGGAAATAGATATTTCATTACATTTATTGATGATTGTTCTAGATACACTTATGTATATCTCTTAAAGCATAAAGATGAGGCTTTTAATGCCTTTAAGAGTTACAAAGCAGAAGTGGAAAATCAATTAAGTAGAAGTATAAAAGTCCTTAGGAGTGATAGGGGCGGTGAATACTTTTCTACTGAGTTTGATGCGTTTTGTGAAGAACATGGTATAATACATGAATGTTCGGCACCTAGAACACCACAACAAAATGGCATAGCAGAAAGAAAGAATCGAACATATCAAGAAATGATGAACGCCATGTTATTGCATTCCGAACTACCTTTCAATTTGTGGGGCGAAGCTTTATTATCCGCTTGTCACATAATAAATAGAATTCCCTTAAAGAAAAGTGGAATTTCTCCATATGAGGTATGGAAGGGCATGACACCAAATATTGGCTATTTTAAGGTGTGGGGGTGTGTGGCATATTACAAAAACATGGATCCTAAGAGAACCAAGTTGGGTCCTCGAGGGATAAGATGTGCATTTGTAGGATATGCACAAAATAGCAAAGCATATAGACTGTTAAATTTAGAGTCTAATATTATTGTTGAATCCCGGGATGTAGAATTCTTTGAAAACCTTATAACTAAGGATAAAGAATCAGAGTCAGCCATAAATAAAGAATCTTGTGAAAAAGACTCTTCTCAGATTGTAGAAATACAACCTGAAGACACATCTCGGATAAATGAACCACTACCCGAACCTAGGATAAGCAAAAGAGTCCGGAAAATAAAGAACCTACGACCAGACGAAATTGATTCTCAATCCATTTCATTTTATCTGGTTGAAGGAAATAGTACAAATTTTATTAAAAGCATTCCGGTAATTCTTCAAGTAGGGGAAGATCCTAAAACTTATAAGGAAGCAATAGCTTCAAGAGACTCCTCTTTTTGGAAAGATGCTATCCGAGATGAAATGGATTCAATTATGTCCAACCACACTTGGGAACTTGTTGATTTACCAAAGGGATCAAGACCCATTGGATGCAAGTGGGTGTTTAAAAAGAAATATCACAGTGATGGTACATTAAACACTTATAAAGCAAGATTAGTGGCAAAAGGATTTAGACAAAAGGAAGGTATAGATTATTTTGACACTTATGCACCTGTAGCGAGAACAACCACTATAAGGTTGTTATTTGCTTTAGCATCTTTAAATGATCTGATTGTTCATCAAATGGATGTTAAAACAGCATTCCTAAACGGAGACCTCGATGAGGAAATCTACATGGAACAACCAGAAGGACACGTCCTCCCTGGAAATGAACAGAAGGTGTGCAAACTTGTCAAATCTCTATATGGCTTAAAACAAGCACCAAAACAATGGCATCAAAAGTTTGACTCTACGATAATGTCAAATGGATTTATTCCTAATTCTTGTGACAAGTGTTTATATACAAAAGTGTATAATAACACTGTAATATTTTTGTGTCTTTATGTTGATGACATGCTAATAATTAGCAATAGACTTAATGGAATTCTAGAAACAAAAAGGTTTCTAACTTCCACTTTCAAGATGAAAGATCTTGGGCTTGTTGACACAATTTTAGGAATAAAAGTTAAGCAAAACAGTGGGGGTTATGAACTTATTCAAACACATTATATTGAGAAAATGTTTGATAAGTTCAAACACCTGAAATTCAAGGAAGTAACTACTCCATTTGATCATGTAATCAAACTTGAAAAGAATGATGGAAGAGCAGTGGCTCAATTAGAATATGCAAGTGCGATCGGATGTCTTATGTACTTAATGCAATGTACTAGACCCGATATATCATTTGCAGTTAGTAAAATGAGTAGATTTACTAGTAATCCAAGTAATGAACATTGGAAGGCAATCACGAGGATATTTGGTTATTTGTTGAAAACCAAGGATCTTGGCCTTCATTATGGTAGGTTTCCTGCTATATTAGAAGGATATACCGATGCCAGTTGGATCTCTGACGTGGGAAATCACAAATCTACAACTGGGTGGATATTTACACTAGCTGGAGGAGCAATCTCTTGGAAGAGCAAGAAACAAACATGCATTACTCTTTCGACCATGGAATCAGAATTCGTGGCTCTCGCTTCCGCTAGTCAAGAGGCAGAGTGGTTGAGGGATCTTCTTTTGGAAGTTCCATTGGCTAAAGACAATGTTTCAAAGGTAATGATACACTGCGATAGTCAGGCCACTTTGGCAAGAGCATTTAGCGAAGTGTATAATGGAAAGTCCAGACATATAGGACTTAGACATTCGTTCGTAAGAAAACTGATTAAGGATGGAATCATTTCACTTACGTATATACGAACAAGCTATAATTTGGCTGATCCGTTTACTAAGCCACTGGCCAGAGACTTAGTAAGAACAACCTCGAGAGGTATGGGGTTGAAACTCCTTGAGTAAGAGTTCCGACAATGGCGGCAACCCAATCTTAAGTTAACAGAACATTAACGTTAAGATTTTCAATGGGTAACAACAAGTCGTTGATTTGGATAATTGTCTAACATTTCATAATTATGTTGACATTAGAAAAGAGGGTTGAGTTTTATCTTAAACTCTTAATGAAGTTCAATACCGAGGGTACGTATCTATTGGAAACAGATACTATATGAACTTCACCTATGTGAATTATGAGATGGTGCCGTCTCAAAGTGAGAGTTGGAGTTTCTCTCATGAAAAATTCATGAAACAGGATAGCACATGGCCATAAATAAGTGCTAAGCGAGTTATGCAGAGGAAGAATCTTTAAGGAGTGTGTGTAAGGTAACACCGGTCTATTCAAATGGATTCATGGTTTAAAAGCATTGCTACCTAATATTCCGATTAAACCTTGTGTTATTCTTACTAAGGTTAAGTTTAAAATCGAAAGATACTTAACTGTATTAATACTTCTTATGTCCCATTTCTGGAATTATTATTTTGTCATTATTAGAACAAGTGGGGGATTGTTGGAAATAATAATTTATTTCCATTAAAGTTGTTCCAAAATGACAAAGTGGGGTTATAATAAATGCTTAGTCCCACATTGGAAGAGGAGTAAAATTAAATAGCATTTATAAGGCACTTGGAACAATGTAATTTCCAAAAGAGCCAAAAAGGATAAAGTGCCACATAGTCACATGTGGTGGTGCCAAAACTTATGTCACTTGTCTCATACAAAACACCCCTCGCCGGTGTCGCCACCGGCGACACCGGCTCCGGCTCCGGAACCGGAACCGGATCCGGGGGCGTGGGCGTAGAGGCGCTAGTGGCGGCTTGTAGACGGCACTTGAGCACTTAGGCACGACGCATCGGAGCAATCGGGCTATTCGCGGCGCCGGTGGCGCTCCGGCCGCCTCCGGCGGGCGGACCGGCCTTCGGCCGGTATACTGCGAATTTAATTTTTAATTATCGCTCAGACCTATTCGTTGCCTAGAGTTTGATTTTGAATTTGAATTTGAAATACATGACACTTGACGAAGTGGTGCATGATATTTTATGTGAACCATTGCAAATGCTCATTAGAGAGTGTGTTTATGAAGAATTGCAAACTTCTGAAAAGACACATGCATGGCTATAAATATATGCTTCATAATTCGAAATCATTCACTCCAAATTCTGAAATCCTCTTCCATATAATTCCAACATTTTCCTTGCATTCGAAACTTCATCAGTCTTGTGCAGTTTCGAGAAAAAGGCTGACTTATCCTGGGTATTCAGGCCGTTCCAACTCTAAGACAAATTGAGAGTGTGCTTGAAATACTTTTAAGGAAAGTGATTTTGTTCACGATTCAGTCTGGATCCATTCGACATAGAAGGTTTATCTAACAGATTGGAATACGTGCATGCATCTTGAACAGCCAGATGTCACTAATGGTGAATGGAAGCCGGGCTCATTGTCGGGCGCGGATTGCGACAAGGTACTCCTTAGTGCCTTTTCTATTCTTGAGAATCGTTAAATGGCTGACTAGTCTGTGTCGTAAAGCTGTCCAAAATGGAGATTTCAATTGTTACAAGATCACAAATGAATTGACTGAAGAAGATTTCATCATATTGTTTGACTGAAGAAGATAAGGAATTCCATTGATGATAAATGGGACTAATGAAAGTGGAACTGTAACAAGACGGACTCTGCAAATTGATGCTGCTAATCTATATCAAGAGGCATGGAAGCGGCGAGGGAAGTAGCAGCAAAACTGGATCGGTAATTTGTGTAGCACCGACACCTTTAAAAAAATGCGTGTTAGTGTATGTGTCGGACACCTGCACCGACACTTGCAATTACATCTAATTTATTCAATTTTTTAAATTATTAATGATGTTTCCGTGTCAGTGCCGGAGTCATTTTTGACGTGTCCGCGCTTCATAGTCTGTAATTCATGAATAACCGAGTGATGTGATCTTGACGAAGAAGGAAATTGGATTTTTCTTGTGTACCAGACACAAATTTCTTTTTAGTTGTAGCAATTATGAGCCTGCTCCCTTGGTATTGATGGTTGCATTATAGATTAGGTACAAAGATAAAAACATATATGATGGTTGTAAATTTTATGTTCTAATATTAGATGCATTTACTGTGTCCGTTCTTATAAGTAGAGTCATACTGTCATAGTATATATACACTTTGCATTTACCTTGAAAACATATATGTTTGATCATGTTTGTGTAGCCAAATCACATACAAAGTTTAACTTTTGCCATAAAAATACTGAAAACAAATTAAAGCCATAAGAAAATGAGTTAGAAAATAATTTGAAACTACAAAATACAACCACAAAATGCAAAGAATCTCTTAGATTCTTGCTGACTAGGTATGGAGACACTATGTCAGATGAAATTGTATAATATAAAGAGGTTTTATATGGTCCAAACCATGTTGAGCTCCATTATTCCATGAAATTACCATGTTCCAAAATATACAGATACCTTATCAAATGCAATTATTTTCCTAATTCTGTACGGTCTAATTTAAAGTAGCCTACAATGTTTCCTGCCATTTTCACTTTAGATGAATCAATGATAAAAAATTATTGTTATCATATTTAGAAAGTATTTACTCAACTCCCATGTAAATAACCATACATTCTCAAGACCAAATCAAATTTACAAATGTGAATTGTTCAATCTTAATTTAATGCAACTATGAAAAATGTGTGATCGCTTCTCTGCGACCGATTTATTATGACTTACTTCGCTATTCATTTAGTAAAGTAAATGATGATTGATGACAGCGAGATAGGTCCGAGCTAACCGGATACCTAAATGAACCTCAGACATTGTTGTAAGGTGAAGATTATCTTCCTTAAGACGTAGTCCTTTGGCATCAACACATGTGACATTATGAAGCTTGATACTCAATTGAGCATGTCTCACCTTCTTTAAAAAGTTACCTTCCCCTGATGCAAGTGCTACCTGCATGCATAGCAAGTTAGCAACAATAATTTGAATGCTCATGTCAAACTACATAATGAGAATAATGCCCAAGTCATATCATAGTTTTTCAATTTAAGCATTTTATATGCACTTTGTTGCCTAAGTGTGGTGGTGGAAAATGGTAATCAAATGCTGTCACTACTAATATCACAAATTTAATAGTGCTTTTTAGTAAAATGTTAATAAAATTTTGACACAAACATCTTTAATAGCTTTTTTTGTTAGGTGCTGTTAATATATGCTTAAAAATTACAAAAGTAGTGAAAAGTATGGAATTTAAAATCTAAAAAACAAATTTCTTTTTGTCACTGAAAAACAATTTTTTTTTGCAAGTTGGTAAGCTGGCCCATTTATTAAATTAGTTGGGCCCCATGAACTTTTTTAATTGTTATCAGTATAAGTTGTATTCATGCTTCACCTGATTTGAAATTTGAAATTCAAAATAAAGTGTGACCCTATCTTAATTTTATTTCTACAACTATTTTTTTTGACAAGTTTGCCCCCAGAAAAACCAACACTCTCCAATTGAACAAATTGTCTATCATCTGACTGTAAACTATGAATGCAACTGTAAACATTAAAACAGAAGAAGAATCTAACCTGAATAACCAGAAGTGTTGGAAGTTGAAGATCCAACCGAAAATTCTGAATAAAATTCTCCATTCTAATCTTATATTTCTCAGCATCTTCTTCTCTTACAGTATCACTCTCACCTTGATACCAAACAAGTGCTCTTATTACACCGTCACCATCCCTAACCGATTCAATAGCTCGTTTCACCAATTCATTATACAACCGACCACCCTTTCTCCACTCTTCAATTCTCGTCCCACCAACCGCACAAGGAACAAGTCCCACAACACATCCGCCACCACCACAACCACCGTCTCCACCACCTCTCATTCTAACTATCTCGTTTGCAAATGCAAGCCCAGGCCCAACACCGCAAGTCTTTTCCACATCGATATCTTCATGAAGCGGCTCACGAGCTTCTTCCCATTTAAGATTTGAACTCAGTCTCAAAACTGATGGGCTTGGCTTACACTCTACTGGAACAATACCATCCCATTTACCATTAAAAACACCTCCTCGACCAGCCATGTTGCTCTGTCCAGCCAATATGAAAATATCTTTAGTTGTGTTTACTGTTACAATCAAAACACAGAAAAACATTAAAAACATAAGAGACATTAGCCTCATTATTAATGTTGGGAGCTAAGAAAAATATGTGTTGGTTTTTATTTTTAAGGGTTATGGGATGAGAGATTATTGATTATAAGCGTGAATCAGGTAACAGTTTGTGTTGGGGATATCATGATCATAGGCTAAACAATCGTTAATTAGGTTTATAGCGTGCTTCATATGGGACCCGCTGAGGATTTTGAAAGAAAGCTAATAATTAATGTAAATTTTATTATTTGATGCTCCATCTCTTTTCTATTATAAGTAAATTTTATTTTTTAGATGCAATTCAATAATTAATGTAAAATATATTTAAAAAGTAAAATTTGTTTATATTATAATCTCTTAATTTTATATTATAAATATATTTTACTTTTAGATACATTGAATAATTAATGTATCTGGTTTATATATAAATCAGATATATTAATTATTCAATTTACTTAAAAAGTAAATTTGTTTATAATATGATCCATTTTATATTATAAGTAAATTTTATTTTTTAAATATTGAATAATTAATGTATCTGATTTATATATAGGTCAGATACATTAATTATTCAATGTATTTAAAAAGTAAAATTTACTTATATTATAATCTTTCAATTTTATATTATAAATAAATTTTATTTTTTAGATACATTGAATCATCAATGTATCTGATTTATATATAGACCAGATACATTAATTATTCAATGTATCCAAAAAGTAAAATTTTTTATAATATAATCCTATTTCATATTATAAGCAAATTTTATTTTTAAAAACATTGAATATTTAATGTATTAGATCTATATATAAATTAAATATATTAATTATTCAATGTATCTAAAAAGTAAATTTATTTGTTAAATATATTAAATAATTAATGTACTAGATCTATAAATTTTAAATATATTAAATATTCAATGTATTTAAAAAATAAAATTTATTTATAATATAAAATAAAGAAAGATCAAATACATTAATTATTTAATGTAATTAAAATATAAAATTTATTTATAATATAAACGGAGAGAGGATGTTGTTGCATTGAAAAATTAAATTAATGTGATCTCAATAAGAGTGCATGTAATGTCTCTATTATGATAGAAGGCTTAACTTAAAAATTTGTTGAACCCATAATTTAAGTTGTTTGTTACTGTTTTTCTTAATGATTTTTATAATTAAATATTTTTGCTAAAAAATTATATGTATATTTTATAAATAAATAAAATTATTTTGTTATGATTATTTTGTTTAGATTTAAATAAATTATCATAAAAAAATATTTTAAACTGGATCCTTTTGTTATGATTTTTTAATATCAAAATTTTAAAAGTTATTAAAATATAAAGTTATCATAAAAAATATTATTAGCTTATGATTTTGTTTTATTAATATTTGTTATCGTATGAGCAAGTTTAGCCTAAACCATCTAAATTAATATGTTCTTTTCAACCTTTTTTTTTTTTGTATGCATAGTTGTAATTATTTATGTGTTCAAATGTGTTGTATGCTTGAAGTATATGATATATTTATATATGTCATGCTCAAATCATTCAATGCATCAGTTTAATTTTTATTTCGTTCGTTAATTGCATTCTTGTTCATTATTCATACATTGATGCATCATCGTTTATTCACTTGCATTAAAAAAAAACTTCGCATTCACATAAAGTGCATTTTGCAATAAAAAAATCATTTTGACCATTTGCATTAAAATGACTTATCATCATTAATCATAATCAAATTCATGCATCTCATTAAAAATCACTTTTCATTAGCAATAAATTTTTTCAAAATTTGCCTGTTTGATTCAAATCAATTTTTGAACCTGATTCAAATAAGTATGGGAGTTACGACATTTTGAGGCTGCTCGAATTGATTCGAATCAGTTATTGCACTTGATTAAAAATCAAAGTGCTATTTTCTTTAAAAAATAAAAACTCATGATTCGAATCACCTATTACACTTGATTAGAATCAAAGCGTTATTTTTCAAAAATAAAAACTTGTGATTCGAATCATTCATTGCACTTGATTTGAATCACAACCCAAAAATCAAGTTTTATTTTTAATTTTGTTAAGTTTTTTTTTTTTTCATTTTTTTTTCAAACCACTACAAACCCTTTTCACAAAAATCATTCACATCCATTTATCATCAATTATTCATCATCTGATATTCTAAATTATCACTCTAAACCCATCTTCATCATCAACAACCCAACATTGTCTTCTCAACTTCCTGGGAAGAGCTTTTCCAAAAAAGCAACAAGGCAAGATACGAATTTAAAACCAATCTCCTCCTCCATTTCCAAAGAAGGCGAGAAGCAAAATTCAAGCAAGCAAAGATTCGTTTGATGGCAAACTGACAAGAAGTCAAGTAAGCAATCTTCTTAGAGTCAAACCATTTCTACTTTGTGGCACAAGGTAAAACATCTTCTACCTGAGGATAGTTTGAAATTGTACCATGAAATTTTTTTGAATAAGCTTGTTGAGCCAGAGTACAATATTGATCCTACTTCTGAAACTGAGTTGAGAGAAAAGTTTTTAAAACCATTTGTTGACCATAAGTTTTTGAAATTTATTGATTTGAACAACAGGTTTAACCCTTAACATGTTAAAGCTTTCTGTTTAATCTTGAACAAACTCATGTTGGCATTGAAAACAGATTTGAGGATCGTACAAAAAAGTTTAATTACATGGATATTACGAAGTATCTTGGTTCGACATATGAGGGACCCGACATATCTGTTACAAAATCACCTGATTATGATATGATTCACTTTGTTCTGAGAACATTGGCATGGTAAACTTTCCTAACAGTCAAGTGAAATTTGATATGCGAATTTTGAATTAGATTGTTGTTAAGGTGCTATACAGGAAATCCATAAATTGGGGTAGAGTTGATGATGTTGATCTCTACCTGATGTGGGTTATTCTTAATGAAAGGGGGTAAACTAGGTAAAGTTTTTTATTGTTAGGGTGCTCTACTGCAAGGCAAAACCAAAAAGTCCTATGTTTTTCTCTTCTTTCGTGGAGATGATTATGGAAATTAATCGAATTGTGTCCAAGGAAAAAGACTTAGTGGAAGCTCCTAATATTCTAGACAAATCTAAAGTTTATAAGATGCGATAATACATAAACATTATGGTGTTTAATATTATCTTGAGAAATCTGGCCGAAAAATATATGAAGACCGGATTATGGAGCTAGTGAAGGACCCTTCTGATGAGGCTGGTGGATCTGGCACTGGATTGTTCTTTGTTGATGTGAAATCGTATCTTGATGATCTAATTAGGCATAATTTATAGGATATTCAAGTTAAGGATGAACGGAGCACATATTGAAGGTGAGGATAGCCGTGTAAAGCTGAAGGAAGAGTTTAAAACTAAAATGCAAGATGGTGAAGCCTGAGTCTTTACTTAGGTGGATTATATGGCAGCTGTTGTTGAGCACCTTGGTAGTTTCTCTATCGTCTTTCCTATTTGTACTTCTGATCTTGATCCAGAGCCTACTGACCTTGGTTTAGATCCTACAGTTGTTGCACCTCCTTCTGCTGAAGCAGCTAACGTTCCCTGAGTTTATTTTTAGCTTTTCATGCATATCATAACATTAGCATATATGGATAATTATGATATATTTTTTATCTAACTATTTTGTGATCTTGGTAGTTTCTCTATCGTCTTTCCTATTAGTACTCCTAATTTTGATCTAGAGCCTACTGACCCTGTTTCAAATCCTACAGTTGTTGCACCTTCTTCCGCTGAAGCAACTAACCTTACTTGATTTTATTTTATCTTTTCATGCATATCATAAAATTAGCATATATGGGTAATTATGATATATTGGTTATCTGACTATTTTGTGATCCTTGACTACTTTTTAGATTATGTATCTTTTGACAAGTCTCTTAGTCATGTATGCATGGTATCTCTGTGACTCTCTTTATGCTATATTTTTGTTGATCCATTATTATAATTGTGTGCTTGTGATAATTGGTTTCATATATGATTTATATGGTGTTTGTTTAGATTTCTATATGACATTTTTTTGCTTTGTATTATCTTGGATTCAACTGTTTGTGTATGCTTTCTCTTTATCTTTTATATTTTTTTATATTTATCAAAAGGGGAGAAGGTATCAAGATGTTATCAATATTCACACGCATTAAGTGTTTAATGTATAGGGAGCTTTACAACTTTTACAGCTTACGCGAAATGTTGTACACTAATCACATGGGGAGCTTTACAACTTTTACAACTCAAGCAAAGTGTTGTACACTAATCACATGCACGTTAAGGAAACACTCTAGATTCATTTCATCCATCAAATTCCAAATAACACTCACATAAATTTATCAACAATAATATCTTCAAAGTTGCCAAACATAAAAAGGGGGAAACTGAAAGTGCAGTCACATTATCGTGTGGTATCACTTACTTGTTTTGATGATTTTGCTAATTTGAATAGTTTGTTTGCGTATTTGTAATTTGATTTTCATTTAATATTTGGGTGCTTGTACTTTATTCACATTTCAGTTGTATTGTAATTGGTTTGACTATTGTGTTGTTGTACCATTGAGACTCCTCTTTACTCAATTAAATAAGAGTTTTTGATCCATGATAATGTCCCTTTTTCATCCTAGTAAGTTGCATTTTTGTTGTTTCATTAAAAATGGCGTGAAACACAAGTTAGAGCTCTTAAATCAAGATGTTGAGTTGCTTAATTCAAATTAAGTGTTAAGCATGATTCGAATTAGAAGCCTTATAAAAGTTAGGATTTGCCTCTAGATGATTTGATTCGAATTACAAAATGAACATCATTTGAATCAGAAGCCTTATGAAATTTGGGACTTGCCTCTAGATGATTTGATTTGAATCACAAAATGAACATGATTCAAATCACAACCGTATGTGACTCGAATCAAGTGTAAATCATGACTTGAATAAAATGTCTCAATGAAACCATATTTAGGTTCTTCTTAAATTGATTTGAATCACAGTTTCTTCTTGATTCAAATCAAGGCTTCACAAAACCAAATTTCCATCTTTGATTTAAATAGTTGTTTCTTTGATGAAAGTAACAAAAGAGTGAAACATGTGGGTGAAACCCATAGAGACAAAAATGTCAATTTGTCTCCTTTTTGAGTGTGTCTATACCTAACACCATTAATCTTTATCTTCTTCTCTAGAATAACTTCTTAAGTGTTAATCCATGTCATATTCACTTCTTTTTGTTGCATCTTATTCTTGTGAAATTTGTTATTGTTTTGAATGAACTAGAGATAGTGGGTTGATTAATCTTGTAGTATTGTTCATGATTAATCAAGCTTATGATATCAATCAAGAATTAAAACCCATTCTTCCATAAATTTGAGAGAACCTTGTTTGTTCTTCATTCACTTACATCTAATTCCTTGTCTAACACCTTGTGAATTAGAATGTTTGTGAGATAGCCAAACATAGTTCATCATCTTCATCCTTATTCATTTCTTCATTGTTATGGACCTTCATCTCTAAATATTGAATGTTGAGGGAGACTAGTGGTACATTAGGGTATCTAATCTTTTTTGTGTGTGAATTTTGTTGTTTGTAACAGGTGCAATTATCATTTCTTTAATACAGTTTGGTTTTTATTGGAATCCATCAAGGAGAAAGTTTCAATATACTCTAAGAATAATTTGGCAAGATCAAGTATCAACTGCCCATAAGGCGGAGTTGGAAGTTATCTTGCTTTGGTGTAGTTGGAGAAAGATTGGTCACAGACTAAGTTGGGAGTTATCTGATCAATGTTTAGCTAATGGAAATTGCTTGGACAAGAAACCAGTGGGATCAGGTGGATTTCTACACATGAATACTTGGAGCAGGTTATTGTGGATTGTAAGGTTGTTAGATCAAAATCTTTAGATATCTTGTTTTGGTTAGCAGTTTGAGAGTTTGCATTAACAGAGGGAATTATCATGTGATAATTTGTATTAAAAATGCTTGTATCAAACCTATCAAAATAATGGAAGACCGTGATTATTTTCTAGTGGTTAATTAACACCATTGAAGAGCGGAGTAGGAAAAGGTCTATTCAATCCCCCCGCCTTATAGACCTCTTTGTGTCCATATTATCACCTAACAACTCCAACTATTGCATGATTGATAATAAAATCAACAATAATTTGACCATTCACATCCCTTAAAGGTGCATACGTTAAAGTGTACTCAGTTAAAGGCAACACCGATTTCCCAATTCGACAATGTAAAATTGATTTGGTACAAGAATAATAACATCATAATGAAATAAAAAAATGGGAATAGACAAAGACAACACCCATTTCCCAGAAGTACTTAGTCAAAGCCAACGCCCATTTCCCTAAGCCAACACCCATTTCTATTGGGTGATCGATAATAACATCATAATAGGAATAAACAAAAAAAATATTAGTAGGCTTTATAATATTTTAATTTGGTACAAGATAAATACAAAAAAAGGAATAAATTTTCTATTGGGCTATACCTAGTTTTTACATCGCTCAAAACTCGATTAAGGTGATAAATTGCTCTTTCGACATCATCATCATCCTTTCGAGCTAACATACTTCCTATTGTCAGTTTAGATTGAGAGATATACAACTTCATAGGTTTATTTCTCATAAGAGGAAACATAATAGTAGGACTTATCAGATAACTCTTAATTACATCAAAGGCTCTTTGATGTTCTTGGTTCCGCCCAAATCATTATTCCTTCATTAAATGCATCAGTGGTGAAACTTCTCAAGAAGTTGATTTTTCCTAGTAAAAATTGAAGTTACTTTTTTTTTGTTGGAGCTTTTTTATTTAGTATAATTTTTGTCTTGTTTTGGTTTATTTCTATGCCCTTTTTGTGAACCACAAAGCCTAAAAAGTTGCCTGCATAGGCACCAAAAGCACATTTGTGAGAAATGTATGAATTTGCGTCCCACTGGGCATGCCAATTTTTTTATTGGTATTTTTTGTAAATTAAATCATAAGTTTTATTTCAATTAAGGGATTAAATCGAAAGAAACCAGGCTCGGTCAGGCATCAGGGGATAGACCCTCACACGACCTATGGATGTGTCATCAACCACACTGCAAATGACTATATAAAGTGATCCCTACTCCAATATGGAGGGGAGGAATCATGACGCTCGTCCAGCTATACAGAAGATATAAGACCAGGTTTTACCATGAGATAGCCGATCACCTATGATCATCAACAGGCTTGGTTATAGAGGTGCCGACCACCCATATAACCCTAGAGAAAAAGGAAGTGATGATACTTTTTCTTCTAATTATTCAAGAGATTAATCGTTGAGTTACCCCCTAAAATGGTCGAACACCTATAGGCATCAACATGCTATATCTACGAAGATGTCGACCGTCTTTGGTAGACCATCCCACCATATGGAGAACAAAAGTACGACCACATCAGCCGATTTTATGGTCAAACTGAGAAATCATGTAAAAGGAGGGAAATGCCCTTTACTTATTATCCCTTCTATGAATTAAATACTCTACAAGGTTTTTTGCAATGTTAATAAATAATATGCTACCTGTTACACCCTGTGGTCACAAAGAGTCGTGTAAGTCCATGAAAGATGGCATATGCAACTCTCTTAAGACATATTTCATGTTCAAGGAGAAATTTTATCAACATAGCTAGCGTACCCCCTTTTAGGAGCTAGCCACTCCAAAAGTACATGTGGTAGAGCTTAGAGATGTTCACCCCGAACCATGTCTATCTTGAGGGAAGCGACAAAAGCCTTATCTTTAGTCGGGGATGGTTTCTAGGAACGTAGAAGAGTAACACTAATTCATCTCAATCGGATCTAGTAACTACGAAACTCCGGTTGACACTACATATTTTGAAGAGAATGTTGGACACCTCAACACAATAAGGCACTTCTCCTGAAAGAAAACCTTAGGGGTTCTCACACCCGAAATTGATGATACCTTGTAGCTTCTATGGCACCGACTTACAGTCGACCAGTGGACACCACTAACGCCCAGGAGGAAAAAAAATTTTAATTTTCCCACGAGGTATACAATATCTAAATCACCTACAAGGAAAACAAAATTTAGTTTGCAGGGACGAAGAGCAAGTCTTGACGCAACAATAACATATAACCAATCAGAATCATGATTAGAAAATGAAAAGGAGCCAAATACATATCCAATATACAAAATTAAATAAAACTCTAAATCATTGAGGTAAAACAAAAAGGGAAAATAATTAAACTTTTACGCTTGAAGACGATGAGCCCTGGACACCGCAGGAAGTCTCCTCAGGAGCCGCCTTGATAGGGTCAAATCCTTTAACATGGATATGAATACCAGGAAAAAATTCCTTCCCTGGCTCATTGTTCGGTTGAGGATGTCGTACATTGCATGCACAATTTGTTAAAGAGACTCATCGAACCCCTCCTTTAGAGCATTTATCTCAACTTCGTGAGTCTTTAAAGTCTCAACATGGGTCTTCTGTTTCTGTTGAATAGTTTTCTGAGCCTCTTTCGAATGTCGGTCTATCTAATAACTGAAATTGGAGGTCTCTTGATGTTGTTTCTTCTCTACTTTGAGGGAGGACTCCAACTCAGTACTCCGGACGTTGAAAGTTGAAGGGGAGCTATGAACCTTATTTCTTTTTGCAAAGTCTTTCCAAGCTTGACCCTTCCCTACAGTTCGTCAAGTTCATATAGAAGGCAGAGCACTTCTGCTCTAGAGCTTTATACTTCCCTTTTCAAGTGTCCCTCTTCTTGGTAGGGTTACCTACAAATAAGACACCCCTACCAACTGCGACCAGGAAGAACAAATAAGCAGCTCGGGGGGTATGGAAAGTGACTTCAAAAAGGAGTTTCATCTTCTCTTCGTCAAAAAGGTTCTGATCAAAAGAGAGGTCATCCGTAGAGATAACAATAATAACTTCCTCAAAAGAGTGAGGAATACGAGAAGGGAGAATAGGAGTCAGGCAGAGGAAGGGAGTTAGCGACCCCTTCTCACTAAAGCATAATATTATAGTCTGTCTTCCACAAGTAGGTTATTCGTCATAATGGTAAGCTGATCAACCCCTGGGGGCGGCTACTATAGTCTCGATGACCATGACAAAAGTAGAGACCACAGAGGGAGGTGTAACAACTCGAACTATAGAACCGGTCTTGATGCCTTGAGTGTTGGCGAGATCGTATAGAAACTTCAATTAATCCATGTTACCTACAACGTGCAATCACACATGTCAAAATAAAAATTATGGGACTTTGTCTTAACCAAAGATCTCCCTTTTCTTTGCACGATAGACCATACTCACAATCACATAAGTATCAATTCTTATTTTTCCCTGCTAAGAGGCATTTCACCAGAGCCAAACCTTTTTCATAACCAAGTCCTTGAAACAATGAATGAAATTATCCTTCATCTTAACCTCTTCAGAAGAGAAGGGACCGAGTTTAAGGAGTTAAAAACTGACAAGTGAGGCCAAGGATAATACTTCAGGAATCTACTTTTACAGAAGCAAGAAGTCTCTGTTAGAGAATAGTATGAGGCAAGATGGGTCACCAGACTAAAGGGCTTCACTAGTATGAAGTTCCCATGGAAGTTGTCCTAGTCTTTAGTGAAAGAGCTGAACCAAGGATTATCCGGGTGAAAAGGTAATAAAAATTTAATCGTATGTGTCATCCTAGAAGGTGCGCACCATGTAGAACAGGTCGAAGAACAACCTAAGGGAATGCTTCCAAGACTTGTGTTCAACATAAAATTGAAACACCCTTATATAAGCTTAGGCCCCTGGATGAAGTTAGGAGGGGGAAAACTTCAAGTGCTTCAGGATGGCCACCTCAAAGTCAGAGATGGGTAGCTGCAGTCCTATATAATAAGACCAAACACTCATCAAAAGTGCTACATATCCTTTTTTATGGGCCAACAGGAAAGACCGGCCAATCAAGAGGGTCACCGACCGTGATGTTGGCAACATCTATAACTACTTTAGTATTTAGAATAGACAAAGTTCCCACTACTTCTGCAACCACCCAACCATACTTTCTCTCGTCGCCTGATTCCACCAACGTCACACCCCTCAGGGACAACTCATCAAGTTTAAAGTGCTCGTAGGGCTTGACCCAAGAAAGTATGTATGATCTACCCCCATACTCCATGTGGGTCTTGATTTCGGTATCAATGAGTTTACGATTGTGGGCTCTCTAATAAAGTTTTATAAAATCATCAAGTGTTCTCTCATTAACTTAGATGCTTGTATTTTTGCATCATATAAAACAAATATGGGCATAGGGATCTCAGTGTGATCCTCCTCCTAGCCATCCTCATCTGATAAGAAAGCCTCGACAGCGTCCATGGAATAAGGTTTCTCATTGAAGGAGTTCCCATATACCATTTCCGAATCAGAATTGTCAGCCATGGATACAACTTTGTGACTGATGTGATCATGAGCAACGGGAACATATTCTGAATCAAGAGATACCCCCATTCATGAAGCAAAAGAAACATCACTCTCAAAATCACTCTATAGGAAGATAGAGCTATCATTCATCTTGGCTAAGAGAAAATGAAAATTGCTAAAGGTAAAATCATGAATAGAGAAGGGTACTTGGAAAGGCAAGATTGAGGAAGAAAATGAATAAATAAAGGTAGAAACTGTGAGTTAAGAATATAAGCATTTTGATAAGTGCTCTTACGATGGAAGAGAATAAGACACTTGTTATTAAGAAAAGCTTGTAAATCGGAAATTGGATCTCAAGGACCATGAAAGGTTTCTTCGGCGCTCAACTGATCCTATGAGGAAGATAATTGAACAAACCATATCAGATGTAAAAATAAATTACAAAATTAACGGTTGGTTTTCCCTTTGGCAAACGTAGACAACTCGGTTGCACCCTAGTGCGCTATAAGTCGCATCATGTCCTAACTAATCAATTCAACCCACGTATCAGAAGGAGGTAGTTAAACATTTCAATATTTGAAACACATTTAATGTGCTTGTTCTCCACTACTTTTTCAATTGACTCCAAACGTTTCACTTCTAGTTCGAATCAGACGACATCCTTAGAGGCTGAACGCGACCGCTAAAGACTTCACTGACTCCCTAAGCACCCGGCAAGTCTTTGGGACATCTATTATGGAACGGCTAAATGCCCAAATGGCTAGGGCCTAAGTAAAGTCAAATTCACTCCACTGCATACATTTATATAAGGAGTATTCTAGTGTGAATCAAATGAACACATGTTTTAGTATAGAAAATGTATATAAGAGTGGTTTTTTTTTTTTTGTAATTTTGATAGTAACTTGTTTTCTAAAATTTAGAGGTGTGTGACTACATACATTCTTGAGATGAAATCTAATTTACAAAGATAAAATATCTCTCATTCATTCTCAATTTAATAGTCGAGTTGTGTGACTAATCAAAATGTGTGCTCATTTTTATGCTAGACAAGCGATAACTTACATAGCAAAGTAAATACAAAATCAACTAACTATTTTGTGTATAATTAAAGTGATAATTGGTGGAAGCGAGATAGTCATGAGCTAACTGAATGCCCAAATGAACCTCAGACATTGATGTAAGGTGAAGATTATCACTCTGAAGATGCAGTCCTTTGGCATCAACACACCTGACATTAGGAAGTTTGATACTCAATTGAGCATTTCTCACCATATTTATAAACTTGCCATCTCCGGATGCAAGTGCTACCTGGATAGTAACAACAAAAGGATGATATAATTTTTTAACAATAGCACAATTATATAATTTTTTCTATAATATATAGAAGTTTCACATATTTTGATAATTATTTTACCTGAATAACAAGAAGATTTGGTAGTTTAAGATCTGATCGAATATTCTGAATAAAACTTTCCATTCTTCCCTTATAAGCCTTAGCATCTTCTTCTCTTACGGTGTCACTTTCACCTTGATACCAAACAAGTGCTCTTATTACACCGCCACCATCCCTAACCGATGCAATAGCTCGTTTCACCAATTCATTATACAACCAAGCACCCTTTCTCCACTCTTCGATTCTCGTCCCACCAACTGCACAAGGAACAAGTCCCACAACATGCCTACCACTGCCGCCGCCACTTCTCATTCTGACCATCTCGTTTGCAAATGCAAGCCCGGGCCCAATACCGCAATGCTTTCCGAAGTCGATATCTCTATGAAGAGGCTCACGGGCTTCTTCCCATACTAGTTTTGCACTTAGTCTCAAAACTGATGGACTTGGCTTACACTCTTTTGGAACAACACCTACCCATTTTCCATTGAAAACCCCTCCTCGACCAGCCATGTTGCTTTGTCCAGCCAATATGAAAATATCTTTGGCTGCATTGCATGCTACAACCAAATCACAGAAAAACATTAAAAGCATAAGTGATATTAGCCTCATTATTATTGTTGGGAGATAAGAAAAATGTGTTGGGTTTAGGGTTTGAGAAAAGAGATAATTATTTTTATAAGCGTGAATGAGGTAACAGTTTGTGTTAGGAATATCATGAATAATAGGCTAAACGATCGCTAATTAGGTTTTCAGTATGCTTCATATGGGACCTGCCGAGTATTTTGCAACTATATGATGATAAATAATTATTCATTTTGTTGTTGGCACTGGAAAATCAAGTTAATGTCAGTATATTTAGTTCTATTTTTATGGAAGGCATAACTTAATAACGGATTGATTCCATAATACGTCTGTTTGTTACATGATTTTTACTTTTATTTTATAATATTTACGTATATATCTTTTTTAAATGTAAACTCCTTGACGGCTAATCATGGTTGGTTACTGACAATTTTTATCGAAATTTATTTAAAATTTTAATTTATATTACATAAGTTATTGCAAAAAAAATAGACATACATTAAAGGATAAGGATTGAATACGTATTCAAGAAAAATTAAAAGATATAAGAATATTCACTTTTTCAAAAAAGAAAATGATTTCTCACGTAAACAATTGATTTAAAATTTAAATGGTTGTTTTTTAAAAATATTTTAAGTGTTTATTGAGTTTTGTTTTTGTTAATATTGAAGTCTTAAAAAAATCTTAATAATATGAAGATATTTTAAATATATATATATATATATATATATATATATATATATATATATATATATATATATATATATATATATATATATATATATATATATATATATATATATATATATATATATATATATATATATATATATATATATATATATATATATATATATATATATATATATATATATATATATATATATATATATATATATATATATATATATATATATCAATTTAATTCAAAAATAACTTTTTTTAATTTACTATAAATCGTAGTCCTTTAATTAAATTTAGGAGTGACAAAGTGGGTAGCCCGCTCTGTTTAACCCCGTTCAAAAGCGGGGTGGGACAGGACGAGACAAATTAGGCGTCCGAGCTCAAAAGACAAGTCCTACATGTTTACTAACACTCGCTAATTTTTTATTTTTTATTTTACAAATTAATTTACTACATAATTTATAGAAAAAATTATTTATTACCAAAGAGGCCGACAATAGATTTTTTTAAGAACACATAATAGAATTTCAACATATCTTAAGTCCAAACAGTTCAAAATATAAATTAAATAAAGATCAATTAAAAAAATAAAATAAATTCAAGCGCAATAAAAATACGTATTAAAGTGATTAAATAAATAAACAATACATATCATTCTAATTCTATTTAAAAACTAACTACTAAAAGAATCCAATTAAAAATTTAAAAAAGATAAACAATGATAACAATTACACGGCATAAAACATCACAGTGCAAAACAAGTAGTGCATAAAATATCAACACCTGACTTTCTCACAGTTTACATCATATAGACTATTATATTGATTGATTCATTAATAGGTAAATCATAAATTTGTCACACGAATAAACTAATCAAATCCTTTCTTTTTTTTTAAATCAACATCTATTTCTAAAGAAAATAAGTGAGCTCATGTTTGACAACTTAATAATTCAACGTGACATACGATTGATCTTTTATTTTATATTTTTCCAATCAACACATGTATTAGAAAATTATAGAAAAAAACATTACAATTATAATTCAATTTGTTTGTATAATAAATTATAATACAATTCAATCAACATAAACCTAATAGAAGAGTGTTGTTTTATACTTAAAGTTGTTTTAATTTTAAGTTAAAAACAAATTTTTTTAACAAAAAGCGCGTGGACAAAACCAACTCCGCCCCGCCCCGACCTCGTTTTTCAACCGGGTTAGGCGGGGCAGGGCAACTTAAAGTACCTAGCTGAAAATTTCAGCCAAGCCTGCCAAAAAAAGTGAGTCAAACGTGTCGATCCGGCTGACCCGACCCGTTTTGCCACCCCTAAGTAAATCTAATCTAATGGTTAATTAAATAAATGACTAATTTAACAATTAGATTAGATTAAATTTAAAAGTTATGATTTGAAGTAAGTTCAAAAAACTTACTATTGGAGTGAGTTGAACCCTACTCTTTATATATATATATATATATATATATATATATATATATATATATATATATATATATATATATATATATATATATATATATATATATATATATATATATATATATATATATATATATATATATATATATATATATATATATATATATATATATATATATATATATATATATATATATATATATATATATATATATATATATATATATATATATATATATATATGATCGTACCTGATCAGAGAGATTGCTGACTGGCCACACATCGTCGACTGACAGTTGTTCACCGGAGGTGGGGTGAAGGAGGGGGTGTACCTACAAGACACTCCGATGCTTAAGTGAGCAAAGGACCAGAGTGGGAGAAAATACAAAAATTAGGTGTAGAGAATGAATACCTGACCCTCTAGTGAAAAAGGGTATTTATAGTGAGACTCCAGCACATGGCCAACGGTCACTTGCATTGGGTTAGATGGCCAGACCCAACCCAAGTAACTGTTAGGGCTTACATGGCGTAGTGAAGACCAGCACATGGTCTTCGCCCTAGATCAACTATCCTGTGATCTCTGGAAGGTGGGTTGACCTGCTCTTTCGGAGGTGGGTAGTTGCCTGATGACGTGTCCCCGCGGGGTGGGCACATAAAGATCGTGTAGGAGACATATGGTTCTGCCTGAGTCCGGAAATATCTGCTTGGCATATCTAGACTTGTGCCCGACTTGGTGGATTTAGGCCTTGTTGGGCCTTCCCCACCTAATGTTGGGCTGGGCCTGCCCGGCGGATGGGCAGGTCTGGACCCACTCCAGAACAGGATCCCCCTAAGTCGTAGCTCCAATGCGGAGGAGTGATGACTTGACAGTAACCGTGTCGAGGATGAAGAACGGCGAGGATGGAGCTCGTCATACTATCATGTTGGGGACACAAGGAGGCGAGGTTTTGAGCTCGTCAGACTATTAGGTCGAGGAGGTGGAAGATTGTCGGGTGCCCGCTTTCCCGTGCTCGAGTGGGAACGAAGGGACGTGACCGTTTACGGTGGCCACGTGTCTGATACCCATTGTTCCACTTAGGGCGGCTACCCTAGGGCACTCGAGTGCCTAGGGGCACTTAGAGTCCCGTGTTGTGTTTATAAATAGGAAGGTGCCTTCCCTTTTATCATTTTTCACTCTCACTCACTATCGCACATCATCGCGGGATCTTCCGCACATGCACTGTCGCGTAGCACAGCCACCGTACCGTCCGTCGCGAATTCTGTCGTCTCTCCGCCTAGCCTACTATATCAAGTAAAATTTCTACTTCTTCTCTTCTGTTTTTCTTAATTTCGGCATCCTCTGTGGTGGACATGATGAAGGTCCCGAGGAGGATGTTGGTTTTCTGGTGAATACGGCGGGATCCCCTTGACCTGGGATGAAGGCCCCGAGGTTGCCTGAGGTATTAGGAAGAATGTCCCGGGGACGAACGACAGGGTATGGATGAACGCCCCGGGGATGTAGGATAGGGTTAGATGAACGTCTCGGGGAGGGACTCTAGGTATAGATGAATGTCGCGGGGACGCGTGTTGTCGCTGGATGAATACCCCGGGGATGGTTGTCATTGGTGCGCGGTCGTGTTGCCGTCGAGGAGAAGTATGAGTCGTCGTCCTCATCGCCTTTTCACTTGATTTGTGGTGGAAGGGTGAATTTTATCTTGAAACGTCGAATTCACCATTTTCCTCTACTTTTTAGGTGATCATGGTCGCGTGGCTAGCAGGAGTTATGGAGGTTGACGTGGAGCCAGAGTCTCTAATGGTCCCGCCTGTCGAGGGGCAGGCCTGGACTGTCGAGGACTGGGTCGGGGAGGAACCTTTAAACACGCCACCCTGTTTCATCAAGGACGACTTCAACGCCTTTGCGAATATCGAGGACCACTGTAAGGGCTATTCTGTGAGCTGGAAAGCGTACCGACCACGGGAACATCACCGTATATGCTCGAGCTACGGGAAGATGAGGTTTCCCATGTACGAGTTTTGCTTCCGCGAGGCAGGTCTTCAGCTGCGCTTCACTGATTTCCAATTAGGTGTCTTCGACTGGTTTAAGCTGACACCTTCTCAGCTGCACCCTAAAGTTATAGCCTTCATTCGGGCGTATGAGCTCGTCTATCAGTATTTGAAGATCGGGGCCACCCTTACTCTGTTCTTTCAGCTTTTCCATATGCAGAGGCAAACGGTAGATGGCCGAAAAATATGGGTGTCGTTGAAGCAGCCGATGAGGCTTTTCCAGGCTTACATGGACTATGTCCAGGATTTCAAAGAACGATTTTTTATGGTCCGACCTGTTTCTCTCAAGGCGTGCGCCTCGTTGTTCCGACGTGAAGCCCGGGAGGTGAACGTGCAGAGGGATGAAGTCATGGTGCTGAAGGTGCCCCTGGATTGGTTGGAGGAACACTCCAAGAGGGGCACAAATCGATATATCATGCGGGCATGGACTTTGGACGAGGAGGACCAAATGGGTTATCAGAGGCTGGTGTCCTTCGTGGCCAGTTTTACCCCGGCCAAGCTTGTGACGCCCGACAGAAACTTTATCCTCGACGGCCGAGGGAACATCCTCCAGCAGGCAAGGCTCATAAATATGAAGGCTATGCTCGAGTGCTCGTCGGACAAGGAGTCTTTGTGTTTTCTAGGTAGCGGGCGGTGTTTTTCCCGTCTCTTCTGTCCTTGGTTATCCCCGTGTTTGCTAATCCTTTCTTTTGTTTTGCAGGAAGCATGTCAACTATGCAAGAGCGCGTGAAGAAACTGGCGGCCTCTAGGGGCGTGGCCAGGAGCGGAAAAGGGAGGGTCGCCCAGGTGATGCAGCAACCTCCTGTCGACTAGGGTGGAAAAGGCTCCTCGCCTTCGCCCCAGGGGAGTCATTCCCTATGTCCCAAGGGACACCAAAGAGGGTAAGGGTCCACGGTCCTGACGCTGTCGTCGATCTCAAAGAGGTTGGCACCGAGGAGGGGTTCCTTATCTCCCCTTGTCATCAACATTCTGACTTCTTCCACGGGGCTAGGTCACCTGCGGTGTCGGTCTCAAAAGCGAAGTTGATCCTCGAGGCAAGTCGGGACGTCTGAAGATAAAGGCTTACCAAGGACTTGGCCGCGATGATGCGGGTCTTCTCGACCGCTCTAGTTTTAAGTGATGAAGGTTGTTCTTCGATCGAGCTGGCTAAGTTACAAGGGGATCTTGCCTTTGCTGAGTAGAGGATGACCAAGTTGGTTGTCGAGCTAGATCTGAGCAGGGAGAAGATCGCCGGGCAGCGCAAGAAGAGTAGCGAGGCCGAGGAGCGACTGAAAGCCACCGAGAAGGAACAATCGAGGTTACAAGCGCGGATCGAAGAGCTGGAGACTTCCCTTCGTCCTGCCGAGGACGAGATTGACGAGAAAAGACTCTTGCTTTCCCAGGCTGAGTTGCTGGGCAAGATCCATGAGCTCGAGCAAGACTGTTTTGGGGCCGTCGAGGTCGGTTTTTCAAGCGTTGTGGAGCAACTCAGGGTCGTGAATCACGAGGTTACTCTAATGGCCGAGGGGACGAGGCCCTACCACCAGGTCGTTGATGGACGGGTGGTCGCGATAGGCGCCGAGGAGGATGATGACAACATGCCCGCTGAAGAGATCAAGCAAGGTCAACCAGAGATCTAGGTTTTATTATTGTGTTCCCGGGCCTGCATGCTCGTAAGTTTCCTGGCCAGCGTGCCTATTTTGTTAATTCATTTTGTCGGGCCTGCGTGCCCTTTTATTGTAATTCTCAAACAGCTGGGTGAGTGCCCTCGGTTGTATAATGACTTCTGTATGCAATCATGTTTATCTTTTTGCTAAGTGTGTGCTCGTTTATGTATGGTCCTTTGTATGCTTGTATGCTTGTATGTTTATATGGACCTTTGGAACTTGCCGGATGATCAGGGTTGTTACCCGGTCGATTATGAAAAGGGGACTCGGGGTCGATACCCTATCTCCGCGGCGCGAACGTCCCATCGCGAGCTGAGTGTTCTCGTGCCACTGATCGTACCTGATCAGAGAGATTGCTGAATGGCCACGCATCGTCGACTGACAGCAGTTCATCGAAGGTGGAGTGAAGGAGAGCGTGTACCTACAAGACATTCTGATGCTTAAGTGAGTAAAGGACCAGAGTAGGAGAAAATACATAAATTAGGTGTAGAGAATGAATACCTGACCCTCTAGTGAAAAAGGGTATTTATAGTGAGACCCCAACGTAGAGCCAATGGTCACTTGCATTGGGTCAGATGGCCAGGCCCAACCCAAGTGATTGTTAGGGCTTACGTAGCGTAGTGAAGACCAGCACGTGGTATTCGCCCTAGATCAACTATCTCGTGATCTCTAGAAGGTGGACTGACCTGGTCTTTTGGAGGTTGGTAGTTGCCTGATGACGTGTCCCCGCGGGACGAGCACGTGGAGATCATGTGGGAGACATATGGTTCTGCCCAACAATGGAAATGTCTGCTCGACATATCTAGACTCGTATTCGACATGGTGGATTTGGGCCTTCCCCACCTAATGTTGCTGGGCAAGATCCATGAGCTCGAGCAAGACTGTTTTGGGGCCGTCGAGGTCAGTTTTTCAAGCGTTGTGGAGCAGCTCAGGGTCGTGAATCTCGAGGTTACTCTAATGGGCGAGGGGACGGGGCCCTACCACCAGGTCGTTGATGGACGGGTGGTCGCGATAGGCGCCAAGGAGGATGATGACAACATGCCCGCTGAAGAGATCGAGCAAGGTCAACCAGAGATCTAGGTTTTATTATTGTGTTCCCGGGCCTGCGTGCTCGTAAGTTTCCTGGCCAGCGTGCCTATTTTGTTAATTCATTTTGTCGGGCCTGCGTGCCCTTTTATTGTAATTCTCAAACAGCTGGGTGAGTGCCCTCGGTTGTATAATGACTTCTGTATGCAATGATGTTTATCTTTTCGCTAAGTGTATGCTCGTTTATGTATGGTCCTTTGTATGCTTGTATGCTTGTATGTTTGTATGGACCTTTGGAACTTGCCGGATGATCGGGGTTGTTACCCGGTCGATTATGAAAAGGGGACTCGGGGTCGATACCCTCTCTCCGCGGCGCGAACGTCCCATCGCGAGCTGAGTGTTCTCGTGCCACTGATCGTACCTGATCAGAGAGATTGCTGAATGGCCACGCGTCGTCGACTGACAGCTGTTCATCGAAGGTGGAGTGAAGGAGAGCGTGTACCTACAAGACACTCTGATGCTTAAGTGAGTAAAGGACCAGAGTAGGAGCAAATACATAAATTAGGTGTAGAGAATGAATACCTGACCCTCTAGTGAAAGAGGGTATTTATAGTGAGACCCCAGCGTAGAGCCAATGGTCACTTGCATTGGGTCAGATGGCCAAGCCCAACCCAAGTGATTGTTAGGGCTTACGTAGCGTAGTGAAGACCAGCACGTGGTATTCTCCCTAGATTAACTGTCTCGTGATCTCTAGAAGGTGGACTGACCTGGTCTTTTGGAGGTTGGTAGTTTCCTGATGACGTGTCCCCGCGGGACGGGCACGTGGAGATCATGTGGGAGACATATGGTTCTGCCCAACAATGGAAATGTCTGCTCGACATATCTAGACTCGTATCCGACATGGTGGATTTGGGCCTTCCCCACCTAATGTCAGACTGAGCCTGCCTGACGGATGGGCAGGTCTGGGCCCACTCCAGAATAATATATATATATATATATATATATATATATATATATATATATATATATATATATATATATATATATATATATATATATATATATATATATATATATATATATATATATATATATATATATATATATATATATATATATATATATTAAAATTTTCCTCCATTTTTCCTAAATGAACAAGAACCAAACACTCCATCACAAGTCTCAGTCTCAACCATGGATATGAATCAGCAAAAGAAAAAAATAATTAAATTTAAATAATAAATTTTAACTAAGAGTAAAATACTGAAGCAAGTTTTGCCAAAAACATACACAATAAATCAAATCAACTTCTAGTAAGTTGATATATTAAAATAATAAAAATAGCAAAATACTATGTAATAATCACTTAGATTACAATCACAGTCTTATGACTGTTGAAAGTACTCCTAGTTTATTATATAATATGTAGATTGCTTGTTTTTTAATAAACCTCACAGCAACATACAACCATTCAAATTGATGAAGAAGTATATAATATGAAAATTAAACTATTCTTGAAAACCAACTTAAACAAGCCACTGTTTTCGAAATTTCATGAGTCTCATCATTTATTTCCTGCTATTTAACATATAGAACGTGGTTCAATGGTCTAAGTCCTTCATGACATCAATTTCTTCTATTCTATTTTAATCTGAATAATATCAATAAGTTTTTGTTATTCAAATTAAACTAAGAGAAGATATGGACGTGATGAAGGAATCAGGTCATTGACCCACATTCTATATGTTAAACTGTGTGAGATGAACGATGAGACAGACTTAATTCGAAAAACATTGATTGATATAAGTTGGTTTTCAAATACAACTTAATTATCAAATTATAAGTTTCTATGTCAATTTAAATGAAATGTATTTTCAGTGAAGGATTAGTGAAACAAACAATCTACATAGCATATAATAAACCCAACTTCTTCTATTGTGCAACCTGCATAAGAACTTAAAGTATAAAACATTGTTAAGTCACATGAAACTTCTTTCTTGTGACTTATCAATGTTTTGTTCTTGTTCTGAAAACATTAATCAACAACAATAACATACAACAACATTTATCAACAACACAGCAATATACATCAAATAATAAATATAAGGTTCAACAATGCAAGATATAATAAACAAAAATAAATTATGAAGTTCTGAGAATATTAATCAACAACAACATACAATAACATCATACAACAACACAAGATATAATAAAATATTTCAAGAACTCATACTTTTTAAAACTAATCATGGAACTGGAATAAGTTATGGAGTACATCTAGTTTATGATGCTGATCTTACCAGGATCGGAGATTCAATCAGCAGCCAGCAACGCATCGTGGACTCCAAATTCTCCGGTGAGAGAGAAGAGGACGGGGTGTACCTACAAGGCACTCCCATGTCAAAGTAAGGTTCAATGTGAAAAGAGAAAGAGAAAGTATAGGGTAGTGAGAATGAATTCAGAATACCTGACCCTCTGTTAAATAGGGTATTTATAGAGCCACAACACTAGGCCAAATGTCATCTGTTGTGGGTTGGATCGTTAGGTCCACCAGGGATGACTGCTAGGATCCTATGTGAAAGTTGAGAAGATCAGCACGTGGTTTTCATCATGGGTCAACTTCCCCATAAACTCCGAGAGATGGACGACTTGCCCGTTATGAATGACATAACGTTTCCACGAGAAACGCGGGATCAGCTAGCCACGCGTCCTCAAGTAAGAACCGTGTGAGAAGCGTGTGGAGAATGTGCCATCCCGCAGTTATGATAAATTGGGCCTGTGTTAGGCCTTTTTCAATGTTGAGATGGTCTGGGCTGCGCCCGACAGTGGGCCATTCCCAGGCCCAGTCCAGAACATATGATATGAAGAAGAAGTACAAGGTGAATAAAGTTTACTCAATGGCTTCATACTTCTTGTATTTTTCTTCATAGCAATACAAATTATATATACCATAGCCAAAGTATGCACTTTGTTAAGGTGGTGAAGACAAATCTGAGAAAATGAGAACATTAACCAAATGAAAAAATGAGTACCCATTTTTAACAAGAAATGTAAATGAAATTGAAGCATAAGTTTAATGAACGAACCTCAAAACTCAAGGTAGTGATGGGTGAAGACGAATCTGAAGGTTGAAGTATGTTTAAAGAGTGACATGGATGTTAGGGGTTATGTTATGAGAGAGAAGAGAGTGAAATATATTAGGGTTTACTATTAGAGAAATAGTTGTTATGTATTGAATGATAGATACTTTCGCTTATATACTAAAAATTATCACTTTTCGTCACGGTCGGCATAGAAAAACTGTGATGCAATTTTTATATTTAACAACGGTTGTATAGTAAAACCATAGTTAAATAAATTTCAATATTTTATTTATTTATGAACTTAATGGTGAGAGAGTTATTTAATGTTGTTATTGTTATTATTCATTACTCTTGTTGTTGTTATTTTTGTTGGTTGTGTACTATTTTTTTTTTTGTAAAGAGGAAAGAGTTAATAAAGGAAATGGTATATAAAATAAAAATAAAGAAATTCTATTAAGGTGGGAAGAGTACATAAAACAAAATTTTTTCATTACATAATTTTGTCAAGATCGAAAGAATATCCCCTGGCATTAAAGGAAACTTCCCAATTTATGATTCGCTTCTCACTACCCTCACCTGGGCGTAGTAAGAAGTCTTTTTCGACGCCTTTCTCTTCTTCTTCTTCTTCTTCTTCTTCTTCTTCTTCTTCTTCTTCTTCTTCTTCTTCTTCTTCTTCTTCTTCTTCTTCTTCTTGGCCTTCCTCACCCTCAGCACATCCCTGATAGCTATCGAGGAAGATGGTTGGACCTCCTCGATTGTCTGCTGATGGTGTTCTACTGTAGTGGTTGTTTGGTTGTCAAGGGTGACTTCTGTTGAGCAATTTCTCTTACCATTCTGAGATGGAGAACTCGTGTTGTTATAGCAAGGAAGTTAAGAAGAATAGTTTGAAGAATTGGAAATACATTATAAGAAAGTGTGCATTTATGAAAAAGGTTGAAGATGAAATATCTAATGATTTAATGCTTGCAATGATTACTTCTAATGGTTGATATTCTTGAATGACTTATGACCATCTTGAGAAATGAAGAAAACTTTCAATCATCATTGTAGTCGTTTCTCTCCTTTGGGAAGAACAAGTTTGTGCAGTTATATTACAGCGGTTAAATATTAAAGTCGTAGTTAAATAGTTTTCAATTATTTATTTATTTATGAACTTAAGTGACACGCATTTTTTGTAATAGGAAAAATGAAAAACATGTAGTTTTTGAGATTTGAAGCTTGTAACAGTTTATCACCACGATTGTTTACCTCAACCGTGATTAAATAACTATCAAAACAATTAAAAAATATATATCAGGCGCATCCAGTATGCGATATTACAACGGTGGAAAAGCTAATTGTAGTAGTATTAGTGTTACCGAAGGTGTATTTTGTAGAAGTGTAATGAAAAAAGAGGTTATTTAAAGTGAATAACATAATAAAGTGGGAGAAGTTTTATTGGGATGAGAATTTTTAAATTTCAAGAAAAAAAGGTAAAATCAAGTCAAAGAGTACACGATTTTACAGATTTCAAAGAAATTTAAATCGTGTAAATTCGTTATAGTATGCGATTTTATTTAAAAACAATTTTACCTGCAATTTAACACCGAATTTCGAGCTAGAAACATAAAATCTAATAATTTAGGTTTTAAATTGCGATTTTAACAACCTTTTTTCTTACAATAGAAAATTATTTACTACAAGTGTTTCTCCATCATAGGTAAGTAACCACCCTTATTTATCACTCAAAATTTTATTAATTTTTTCGAAAGACTTGGAAATCCATTTGTTGAATTGTAATTCCTTATGTTGAAGCAGGTTGCTCGACGGAAACAAGGAAGCTATCGAAATAGCCTATGTGTGTGTTAAAACACTATTGTCAAAGTGTAGACATGTTAGCCATCTTAGCTCCTAAAATTGTCTCAAAATACCAAAAAGGTTTCATTAAGGCATGCTTATTTATGTGTGCTTTATGATTACTTCATAAGCCATTAATTTGTTGGTCAAAAAATCTTTTAGAGATATTATAGCTTTGATGATAGACATCACAAAAGCCTTTGATACTTTAGATTGGAATTATTTTATCGAAGTTACCATTCAATTTGGATTTGTTCAAAAGTTTTGTGATTTTATTCTAACCATTCTCCACTTAGCTAAATTGTCAACCATGATAATTAGGAAAGCTGTAGGATGTTTTTCTTATTCTATAGGAGTGAGACAAAGAGATCCCATGTCTCCCTTGCTCTTTTGTATTGTTGATGAGTCACTTAGTAGGCAGTTATATATGTTGGTCGATCACAATAAGATGAGATATTTTTCAGTTGGTAAGACAATCATTCCTAGTCATACTTTTTTCTTCTTCTGTAAATGACCTTATGATATTCTAAAAAGCTAATAGGAAAAATGCTCAAGTATTTAACCATCTCCTTCAATAATATGGTCACCATTATATTTGACACATAAATCCAACAAAGTGTAAGCTTTATGGTGGAGTTAGCTCTAGATCTATGTTGTGGCACATTGTAAATATGCTTGGATTCATTATGGGATAGGCACCTTTTAGTTATATTGGAGTTCCAACATTCAAAGGAAAACATATAACTCACTATCTTCATATTATAGCAAATGAAGTATTGTCCAAGATATCTACTTGGAAGGGTCGCATTCTTTTTATGATGGTGTTGTACCCTAAATTTTGACCCTTATATCTTCACCATCATTCTAAGAGAATCATCATGTGATTATCTAACCTTAACCTATTTCAGAGTTTGTCTTTGTCAAGATACAAGAGAATCAGGGTTCTATATAGTCAGGAACCGGGGTTTCGATGGTTTGATCAGTTAATGTCTTGGATTGATTCTCCATGAAAACAAGCCTCCATACCATCAATGATACTATATTGAATCAAGTATGAATCTAATTTCAGGTTGTCACCCAAAGATCAAGAGCAGTGCAGTCTAGGACCCCCGATTGGGGTTTCGAATTAGGAAAAGTCAATTGTGGTTTGACTTTTGATTCAAGTGGTACTTCAAAGATGGAATCATGGTCCATGGAGCTCATATGACTTAGTGAAGTCCACTTAAGAAGTTTCAAGACCTCAGGGGACCCAGAACACCAACAGTCGATTCGAGATTTTTCGATCGATCGGTTCATCTGACTAAGAAGTTAACTCATTGACCAAAAGGGTTTTGACCCTAAAGTTGAAAGCAATAATGTTCCTAGTGTTATATTACATCTAGTTGTGAAGTTTTGTGACCATTGGATCAAGGATTGAAGAGTAATTGAAAAGTCGAGAATTAGGGTTTTGAAAGGGGAAAAACCATAACTTTTTAACCACACATCCAAATGGATTGGTTCAAAGCTTGATGGAAAGGTCTTGACAAGTTCTAAAAAAGTTTAAAATTGACCCATGTGCAAAAAATGAGTAGATTTGGAGTTATGATCAAAATCATTACAAGAGGGAAAAAAACACTTGGTAAAATTCCAAGTTTTTAGCATTTTTAAGTCATGTTTTTTGCCAACTTCAAGAAGGTTTTTGACCTAATTCCACTTTGAATTTTAATATTCCAAAAACATTAAAGTTGTAAAGCATAATGAGGGCTTTCCAAAAAGTACAATAACTCCTCCATAGCATTTGTGAGCTAGGAGTTTCGAAGGAGACAAGTTGGGTCAAAACACTTGAAATGCACAATGTCAAAACTCAGCACAAACTGATATGCCAATGATCCAATTGATTTCTAACCATGGATTAGCATCTGATGTGATGTTTAAGAGTGTATGGTGAGATAAATCAGAAGAATCTTCAAGCATAGCTAGACATTTTCCCAAAGATCATTGTTTAATGAAAATAAAGTACAAAAGTACAATAGAAGGGAGATTGTTTTTGGCTGCAGCATGAAGTACTTGCCTTTTATATCTCTATGTCACTTCTTAACAACTCAAGGATATCTGGTTTTAGAGGCTAGAGGGCATTAGAAGCAAGCAAAAACCTGCAGGGGAAAATCACACTTGGATATGCCAAGATCTTCCCTCCAAAATGCCAACTTACAAGCCAAATGCCAAGTATGCCCTCATCCTTGCCTTGCCTATAGATAGAGGTTCCCTCTATGCTAGACACACACCAGAGCATACTCTAAATCCTAAGAGAAAACAAGCTCTCATCTTGCCTTACTCTTACTTGAAAGTGAAGTAAAACCATAAAAAACCTCAAAAAGTTGTCTTGATCAAACTCCATACCAGCACCCTCTCCAACCATTTAAACACTCCCTAAACCATCCACACAATCCCTAAATCACATTTAGAAGGTGTTCCAATCATTAACTTAGTCAAAAATACCGTAACACAAAAAGTCAACCTTTCACACCATGGATGTTGACTTTTCTGCATAAATTGATGATACACACTACGTAGGCCAGTTCTAAACTTCTTGGCACTTTGAACACCTCATATATATGTTGTACCAACAGTCCAAGTCATTAAAAACCAACTGGAACACCATTTTCTAAAACTGTCATCAAAGACACTCATTACTTCAAGAAGAAGTAACTTCAATCTTGCAAAGAGTCAAGGGCTGTTCTGAAGTTTGCATCAAAGGGTGGATAACTTGCTCTAAGTATTCTCAACCAAAGAAGCTTGCTACATTGGAAGTCTACAAGAGGTAGGTGACTTCAAGCTTTCTCTCATTTATATGCATTAGTTAAAAATATCTAGGATCATTAAATCATGTGTTAAAGTCGTGGTTTGTGCTTCCCTTTATGAAGTTGTGACTATCATGTGAAGCATATAATGGATTGATGTTTGGCATTGTCATGTTAAGCTTGCAACCGTTTCTATTTAAACTGGTTTTGTGTTAGATTTTTTGTTATAGGTTTTAACTCATGAACATATTTCTGTATAATGTGTATGACCACTGTTACTTACAATGATTCGAACTGCTAGTCATGTTAGGCATACAATTAGTATTTGGTTTCTGTTTAGACCAAGTTGAATGTCGTTTGAAACTTTGTATGTGTATGTGTTGCTTTTGTGAAAGCACTACTGTTGGAGTTCATGTGTATAAGACAAATGTTTGATTGATACATTACTTATTGTCCATGTCTGTTTTGAGGCTTGTCAACCTATTGTTCTATCAAAACTTTAGTTGAAATTTTGAAATCCATGAGTGTGTAGGTTCATGCTATGTTGAAGTTTGAAACTAATAGACATATGGTGATGTTGAGGATCATGTTTGATTATTTACATCATAAACTATTTTTCTTAAAACACCACTTCAACTCATGTGCATTTGTTGCAATTCATGTGTCATATGCTAACATAATCTGAGTTTGAACCTCCTTTTTGTCTGAAATTTATAGACAACATGTAGAGTTTGTGCAAACTGATCATATGTTTTAAATCTGTCTCATTTGTATGGCATGTTTTGAAAATGCACTTAAAACCCATGACCTGCATTTGTCTTCGAATTTTACTTTATGAGCATTATTTGTGAAAACTAATAGCATTATCGTGTTCCTCTTTGAATTTCAAGTGAGATAGGGTTAAGTTTTGTTAAATTTGATTGAGAATTGATCAAGTTTGAAGCTGAACCGTTTTGACATTTTTGCTTGCATGTTTTGCTTTGGATTTTTGCTCAGATATTAAGACCTTTAAGGTTTATATGTTATTGGGGTGGCTTGATACACTGGATGTATCGCCTCCCCAGTGGTTATGCTTGTGTATTCATGTGCTTTCTACCCTTGCCATCTTGAGTTCGATCCCTGTGGGACAACTCTTTTGCTTAAATTTTGATTTTCATCATGTTTTGCATTTTAACTATCTCTTCCATCATTTTTCACCTGCGCGTATTGGCTTGGGTGATGAGGTTTTTAACCTATGATCCACCAGCCACGGGTTCAACCCTTGGTGAGGCATTCCTTTCCTTTTTTAACACTAGTTTTCTTTATTTTCTTCCAAAAAACCTCAAAAATTCAAAAGGGCATATCTTTGTCATTTTTTTCTCATTTTTGAGTGACTCTTTTTTCATTTTATTCCTAATCTTTCCTATTTTCATATAGTGATTAAAGAATTCAAGGACTTACATCCTAGAAATACTTTATATCTTAATGAAAGTCTTGCACTATTTTAGGGTTTTTACCTTACTTTCTTTCAATCTTTTTCAAATCTCTTTTGTTTCAATCTTGTGAAATTGATTTGCACTTGATGTGTACATGTTTGATAACTCCTTTGTGTGTTTGAGTTTTGCTTGAATCAAAACTTTGTTGCATTCAAATCCTTGCTTGTGATGCATCTAAATGATTACATTTGTAAATTTTTTTAAGAACCATGCTATCTCTAGATGTTATAACCTCTTGAGCATACTCTATCATCATGTCCCCCTAGATATTTTGATATATTTGTGTATTATTGTTGTGACCATTTCACTTGATTATTACCTTTGCTTGATGTTGTCACATACTTGCATCTCTTCTTTGGTTGTTACCACACTCTTTTTATATGTTCGTCATGTTTGAATGAATGCTTGTGTATGTTTTTAGCTTTGTTAAGTTATCTTCCCAAGTGATGGAACTTGTTAGTTCTCATCCAGTTGCCTCATCTCCCTTGTGTCCAAAGGAAAGTCTCTCTATTGACCCTCGGGTCATAGATAGCTCATTACCCTCCCTTCTGACTTTGTTAAATCACCTTGAACCTTAACTTAGTTAAGTTAGAACCTATACCCATTTAGACTTTGCTTTAAGTCTAAAAGACCTACCCCTTGTTAGGAGTATCTTTCAACTAGAACTTTAAGATAGAGTTTGTTAACTCTATGTAAGAAGCATTGCCATGATTACTTATTTCCCTATTGGCTTTTGTAAAAGTAAATTCCTTTGAGTGTACAACTTAGAATAAAGAGTTTTATTAAACTCTATACAAGCATGGTTATGTTTGTTCCCCTTTGAACCTTGATCACAATCAAGTGTTCATCTATCCCTAGTGAGGTGAGCTACAGTTGCTCTGAATCTATCCTAGTTAGGACACGTAGGCAGATGATGCGATATATTTACGAGCAAACTTAGAAGTATCCTTAGGTCTTTACCAAAACTCATACCCTACATCCAAACCCTATCCCAAGCCATAGTAAACATTTAGCAAGTTTAGCATACAAACATACAAAAGGGTTCCTGTAGAGTACTATAAATGTTTAGGATGTGAAATACCTACCCTAGGCATAACCAATCCCTGATCCCCGATTCTCTTAGCGTTGTTATTACATCACACAAAAGGTATTTCTTTCTTTAACCTTTCCTTTGGATAAATTAAAGTTCGGCTATGAATTTAATGAATTAAAATTCAAGTTAATCAATAGCTTGGTATCACGATTCTCACTGCAACAGATGGGTAGGGTTCAATTGGTCCAGTCAGTCATACAAGGCATGCTTCTATATAGTCTAAGGGCTTATAAATGGCCAATCAATCTTAATAAAATGTAGTCTGGCATAAGAAATTTTGTCTGGACATGTAGCATAGGCAATAAAAAGGTGATTAGCTTTTTTTTCTTCATGTTTCTCCGAAGAATGTCTTGGTTTGAAAGATATTAAGATAATAAACAAAGATGGTTATATATCTCTTTGCTGGAAATTGTTAACTATCAATAATCAATGATCATATATGCTCATTAGTGGATACTTCTGGCACAAAAAACCAATCATCCATCATATTTATTCTTCAATATGGCATGGCATTAGACGTCATTTTCCTTTTTGTAGGAACATAGTAGATGGAAGATTGTTAATGGGAAGAACATTGATTTATGGAATAACAATTGGTTGGGATACAAATTTAAAAATTTAAGCCTATTATTTCTAGTGGATATTCAATTTATGCAAACTTTTAAGGTCAATTCAATTATCCAAGACATCAATTAAAACGTTTCTCACGTTTTCCATTTTAGCCCCCCCATTATTTGATAATATTATTGTTGATGAACTCATTTGAACATGATTTGCAAATGTTGATTTGTCTTATAAAAATGCCTATAATTATATTAAGAGGGATCATATTGAGCCTTCTTGAAAAAAATTCACTTGTCATTCCTACATACCTCTTGCTAAGTCATTAGTGAATTAGAAGTTAATGCATAATTTTATTGCAACAGAAGACAACCTGATTCGAAGAAAAATGCATATGATTTTGAGGTGTTCTCTCTATAATCATGATGTGAAAATTGCATACTACTTATTTCTTAAATACGTGCATGTATTACTTTTTTAGCATTGGATGAAGCGATTGTTTGACATGAAAGTTGGGGAAAAAACTAGTTTTGAAAGTTTATTCAAACTTGTTGGTAAAAGTTGGAGCTCTCAAATTCAGAATTTGATCATAACTCTCATCATAATAATTCTTTAGAAACTTGCCACACTAGAAATGATATCAGATTTCAAAATTGTAAAATTGACTTTGATAGAGACATTCTTCATGTTAAACAATTGGTCTATATGGCATCTACTTATATCAAGGGACTTATGTATTTTTCAATTCCAAGTTTACAATTATTAAATTCTTAAACATCAAATGTTGATCTCTTTCCGCACCAATAGTCATAAAAGTTAATTGGTGTTTTCCTAATTATAATTGGATTAAGTGCAATACATATGAAACTTCAAGATGAAATCTTAGAATATCAATTAGTGGTAGCATATTTAAGGGTATTATAGGAACATTTAAAAAAACAACTAATATTGAAGTTTTCATCTTCTTTCAAGATGTATTACATAAAATCTTGTTCGCTATCAAATATGTTAATATGGAGAGAATTTGAAAAATCTTTGTCTTGAAATTGACTCAATGTTGACCATTTGCGCATTTTTTAATGTGAATATTGTCCCTTGATATCTTTTAATTAAATGGAAGAATATTTTATGAACTACACGTTCCTTTAAATTCAAGATATCTCACATTTTTAGAGAAAAAATACATATACAAATAGATTAATCAATGCTTTTTTTTTTTATTATTATGACACTTATAATATTCACTTTCCATTTATGTTTTTGAAATTTTTTTAAGACATGTGTTATGTTCAACTATCACTTTTGTTAATTGTTTGTTGATTAAATTTTATTTCCCTCTAAATTTCCCAAGGGAGCAAATAATAATCTAAGGGATTTTGCTCCCCCTACCCTTACTCCCTCTCCCTCTTTTTGAAAATTGAACCATATATATTCAATATAAAATATTCTCTCTGCACTTCTCTATTTACTTCAATGAAATAGACTATAAGTGATTTTTTAAATCCAATGTGATTGTCCTTGTATTCTCATGGCCCAACAATTTTTTAAATTGAGAGTTTATTTTATCTTTCAAAAATCGAGACAAATATGGGTAGTAGTAACTCTTATAGTTTCTCTACATTATCATAGTTGGTGGAAAATTTTCTTTAAGGAATAACATAAGCGAACATTTCCACCTCCAAACCAAGTCATTGTGTAGAAATTTGTATACATAAGATATATATTATCCAATGACTTTTATTTAATAGGAAACAACTTGGGTCCTTCCATTAAGAACATTGAGACACAAGCTTTGATGGGATGATCCACTGCCACAGCCACCGGCTTGAATTCAAAGGTGGTGACAGTTCAACCAAACGTGTGTCCACTTTTCTCATAGGTTTCTAAGGCCTCTACTTGTGACATGGAAAACAAAAAGGGAAAACATCATTAAAATATATGAAGAAGAAAAAAGAGAGTAAACATGTGCCGCGTAACAGATTGTATATAGGCAATATGGAATCAAAAAACCGTGTGTAAACAGATAGGGTTCAATCAGTATGAACATGCCAAAAGACACTTTTAAAACCAGATATTCCTCTTGCACACTGTTGCATAAATAGTCTACCGAATTTAGGAAGGACAATTTATCTCATCCTCATATGGTACCATCAAAAATATCTATAACATATAATATAAAAATTTGTAAAATAGATACGAACATTAGCTCAGATAATTATCTATTAAACTAAATAGATATTATTACGGATATGAACATGATAATATTCATTCATTCTATATGAGTATAATATATATTTATATATTTTAATTTATATTATTATATAAAAATATATTTTGTCATTTTTAAAAATATAAATCATTACATATTTAATATAAAAGTTAGTTTATTTTATAATTTAACAATAAAATTTTTAAATTTTTTTCTTTGTCTAAAATAATATAACTTTTTATAATTAATCTATTTATTTTTATTAAATATGAGTACTAAAAACAGTTATTAGTCTATATGTAACTAATATAAATGTTAATGTTGATACTCAAACAGATATTAGATAAAAAATTTCAACTGTAAATTAAAAAATGAATATTATAGTGCCCTAACTAAATTATGTCCATTCTCATTCGGTTATTCTTAACTAACTAAAATACACAAAACTTAAAATAGTGTAGAATTCTTAAATTTGTATTTGATTTAAAAGTCTTTGATTATGCTAAAACAAACTCAATATAGTTTAGTAACCTATTATAACTTTATAAAAGTAAACATTCTTTTGGGGTGCTAGTAAGGGCCAGACTATACCTTTAGAACAAGTGATTTCTCCTAAGCACGTGGAAGCCATAGTAACAAATAAAAAAAGCAAAAACAAAAATGCATCTTTTATTCTAAGTTCATTCTTTTGATATTAATTAGTCCATCAACTTTTCAAATATATTATATAGTCAAATATTGAAAAAATTGAATTAAAGAAGTAAAATTAGAAATAAAAGTTGTCTCCAATTTTTCTCTTAAGTGTCAAACAATGGTATAAATAGTTTTTACTTTTTATTTCGTAATATAAAATAATGACTTTTTTTTTTATTATGATGGACTAAATTCATTGTTTCGCGGTATTTTATTTTCTCTTACGTCGCGGTCGATTATACTTACGGTTTAACCGATCTTTTTCCTTTTTTTAAAAAAATAAATACAATTGTGAGAGGCTTCTTCAGTGTAGATTCATATACAAGGTGAGCTTCATGTAAATTGTCCGAAATGATAACCTATTTGTTTGAATCGTTTTGATATTTCATCTTCAAATAGTTTAGAAAGGTCACTGCATAGTGAGGGGTGACCTCTCAAGGATGTCGTTGTAGGCATTTTCACAAAAAATCATGAGGAAATGCACATTCATGATCATCTCGCCCTTCCCTTCCCTAAAGAGACTAGTCGCTCGATAGTTCTCATAAAAGAGTTGGGGAATCATTGAACGCTAAGAGACTCCCTCCCGCCTTCACACTACTTTAAATCTCTATCACGTAACCCTAATTAATCTCATGAAAATTTTGATGTACATCACTTCGCAGAAGCTCCTATCATAAATGAGTATTCTCGATACTAAACGACTTGCTACGATGGAGGTTGCGACCAGTGGAAGTGCCACATTAGGAGTTCCATCCACTTTACTGTGGTCTCGAAATCTTAAAATCGGTCTATAATTTTCTTGCCTCTCGCTTGCTATCAATGAGTTATGGAAACTTTGTGGTGTAGCTTCATTGCTAGACGGTTCTTCGTCCATTGAATCAACAGAAAGAAAAGGGAAAGATTTTAAGGCTAGGAAACATGTGGTGTTTTTCGCATGTGGATCAGTTGTCATCATCTTCTTCAACTAAACTCATTGTAACAACTCAGAATTTTGAAATAAGAGGAATCTAATTGTGGAATTCATAGGAATTTTCACAAACAGCGTCAATGTTCCGTTCAAGGAACCACAAATGATGTATTTGAGATCGTGAAACATACTTGTATGTTGAAGAGTGCTCTGTAAGGGGGAGGGACATATGAATAGATAAAGAGATCTGTAATATTAGCACTCCAACACCTAAATCGTTAATAAATCCATACATCGTTAAAAAAATTGATTAAAAGATATTTGCAGATCTTTATGGAATACATTATATATGGGAGATGGTTAAAACCAACCCAAGTTTCCTTACGTGCTAAAATCTTTTAGATCATATCTAGCGGTGGATCGAGTATGAACTCAATAACTATAAATGTACTAAACCCTCACTCCTTTCATAAATACATCTTTAAACTTATAATCGAATACATTCGTCGTAGAACCTACTGTCGGCCCGAAACAATACTCTACCATTAGAACAAGTGAAAACTAGACATTTCTCCTAAGCCATTGGCAGCCATAGTTATAAAAAGTAAAATAAAAATGCATCTGTTGCTTAGTTCTCTCTTTTGGTATTAATTACTCCATCAACTTTTCAAATATATATTCTATAGTCAAATATTGAAAAAGTTGAATTAAAGAAGCAAAATCAAAAATAAAAGTTGTCTGCAAGTTTTTCTCTTAAATGTCAAACAATGGCATAATTAGTTTTCACTTTTTATTCTCTATTTAGGTAACAATATTTCAACATTTTTAGTGATGACATAGCAAATTAAAGTCAAACAGCTTGCAGCTTTTATGGATAGACATATAGAAAAAGTATTCACCGCCACACTTAGGAACTTGCGTGTGTCTCTATATATACACACACATAGTTAGTTACATACTTCATCTAAGTAACAGATAATCAAAGAAAAAAGGGTTCCATTGAAGATGAAGAGTTTTTGGGTTGTGTTGGTTATGATAATGGTTATGGTATCTAGCGAGTTCTGTGTTGTGCATGGCAGAGTTCTTCGATCAGAGGCAGTAAATGCAGAAAAATATGATGGTTGTGAAGGAACAGGCGAGGAACATGTTGGAATGACAACATTTTCTGTTTCTTCAAACAACTCAAGCATTCATAATTCAGCACGAAGCTTGGCATTTAGATTAGCTTCTGGACCAAGCAAAAAAGGCAAAGGACATTAATTGGTTTTCAAATTGTTCTTATTACTTCTTGATCAATACAAACATTCATCTGAATACATGTATTTCTAGTACACATGGTAGAAGAAGCTTAATACAAAAACCATACTTGTGTGACTTATTAGATTAATTAGTAGTTAATTTAATTAGTTTTTTTTTTTTTTTGTTAATTCAGTTGCAGAAGTTGTTATATGCAACTGTTTTCATTTTTCTTCACTTAAATTGTATGTATCTATTGAGCTGGTGTCTGAGCTCAACTTGTATTCTTCTCAATCAATGAATTCATTTCAATTCATTTATTCATCTTCAGTATGACTATAATGATAAAAAATTCTATGTATTTGCGATAAGTGCGTATAATTGTACACACATTTTAGGCATCCTAGATTGTCAGTTAACTATGTGTAAAAATGTGTGATAATTTCAGTAAAATAGATGATTTGTTCGATTCATAATCAAAATTGTAATTAATTTAATAGTTAATTTAATTTCAAAAATTAATCAAATTTTACAATGTTAATTGAACTAATTATCAATAGATGTATGAAAGAAAAAAAGAGGGTTTTATGAAATATTTTCTTATATCAATATAGGATCCACTAAATTGATTCCGATAATAACTTGTGTTCCGTTAGAAAATCAAAATTTTTCGGAAATCAGAGTGTTGCGAATCCTAAGAGATATGCTTCTTGAGATAAGCATAATTTCAACTGTTATCTATCTCTTCGGATATCAATCCCAAAAATCCTGGACGCAACTCCCAGATCCTTCATGTGGAACTCCTTATTGAGTTCAACTTTTACCCGCATTACATCTTCGACATTGTTGCTTGCTATTAGAATATCGTCCACATAAGGCAATAAAATAACAAATGAATTACCAGATCGAATATGAAGTAAACACAATGGTCGAACTAACTTCTAATGAAACTTATGTGTGCCATGAACTTGTCGAATCTCATATTCCACTGTCGAGGAGATTGTTTCAGTGCATATAAGGATCTATTCAGCTTGCGCACATAATCTTCCTTCCCTTTTTTGACATACCCTTCAGATTGCCTCATAAGTATTGTTTCATCTAAATCACCATACAAGAACGCGATCTTCACATCCATCTGTTCCAGTTCAAGGTCGAACTGAATCACCGTGGCAAGTAACATTTGAATGGATCTGTGTTTCACAATAGGAGATAACACATCATTGAAGTCGATACCTTCTTTCTAAGTGAACCCCCTAGCGACCAATCTTGCCTTGTATCTCTTCGACGCCACTCATTCGATTTCTTTCTTAACTTTGAAAATCCATTTACAGTTGACTAACCTGGCTCCAGTAGGTTTTTTGATCAGTTCCCAGGTGTTGTTATCATGAAGAGATTTCATCTCATCATCCATGGCCTTCAGCCATTCAGTCTTCTTTCGACAACTCATAACTTCCTTATAGTCTCTAGATTATTCGTCTAGAACCTTACTTGTAGAGATTAAGGTATAAGCTATAAGATCTGCATACCCAAGTCTCTAAGGTGGTTTGATGACTCTCCTCGACCTGTCTCTTGCTAGCAGGTAGTCATTATCAGTCTCTTCATCTTCGACAACATCTTCTGCGTCTTCTTCAACTTCATCTGGGATACGCAATTCAGCATCAACATGCTCTACCTCAACAGGAATCTCTCCATGTTCAAATTCTTCGTCAGCATCATCAGTTTTCTTGAAAGCCATATCTTCTTCATTGAAAACTACATCTCAACTGGTGATTCACCTCCTGTAGCCTAGTTCTAGGCACTATAGCCTATAAGCTTTGACTCATTCAGGGTATCCCATGAACATGCATTTTAGAGCTTTAGGTTCGACCTTGTCTTTCCTAATATGAGCATAGGCCATGCAGCCAAATACTCTCAGTCTGTCGAGACTAAGTGAATGTCCCGACCAAACTTTTTCAGGTGTCTTCATTCCTAAGGCAGTCGAAGGGCATCTATTTATCAGATAAGCTGTTGTCGTAACAGCCCCTGCCCAAAACACCTTCTTCAATCCAGCACTAACCAACATGTATCTAACCCTTTCAAGGATTGTTCGATTGAATCTCTTAGCTAAGCTATTTTGTTGAGGTGTACCTGCTAGAGTCTTATGCCTTGCAATCTCAGACTCAACACAATAACTGTCGAACACTTTGTTGCATAACTCAAGGCCTTTGTCGGTTCTCAACCTCTTAACCTTTCTTCTAGTTTAAGTTTCGATCAGAACCTTCCAACTTTTGAAATTCTTTCATTCTTCGTCTTCTGGATGAATACCCATAGCTTTCTGGAATAGTCATCAACGATGGAAAGAAAACACCATGCACCTGAGTGTGAAGGACTCCTCGCAGGCCCCCAAAGATCAACATGAAAGTAATCCAGGGATCCATGTATTCTTTGCTTGCCTTTGTTAAACTTCTCCATACAGGATTTACCAAATACACAAGATTCACAAAACTCCAACTTTTCGACTTTGTCACCTCCTAGATGGTTCTACTTCCCCAATTCGACCAGGCCTCTTCGCTGACATGGCCCAATCTCATGTGCCATAATTTTGTCTTCGACACAGGTTTCATGGACGTAACATTTGTCGAACCACTTATAACCTCAGCCTCAAGGGTATACAAGCCTTGTTTCTTCACGCCTCTCAAGACTTCCTTCGACCCCTTCATGACTCTTAGGATAATTTTCTCTCCTTGATAAACATATCCCTTCCTGTCGAATTCACCAAGAGAAATCAAAATTCTCTTCATATCAGGTACATACCTGAGTTCAGTTAATAACCTTATTGACTCATCATGGAGCTTGAATCTCACAGATCCAATACCTGTAATTTTGCAAGATTTGTTGTTTCCCAGCAGCACCGATCCACCATCTTGATCACATAGCTCCTCAAACAATTCTCTATTTAGAGTCATGTGTCAAGTGCAACCTGATTCCATAATCCACTCTTTTCTTGAGTCGCCACTTGAAACCACAAGAACATCAGATGAGTCGAAGTCTTCTTGAACAATGGTTGTGTTACCATTATCCTTACCTCCATGGTCTTTTAGGCGTTCAGGGAACACCTTTCTTGTGTGATGCTCCTTCTTACAGTGATAACATCGAATACCAGATGTTTCGCCACTATAAGACTTCTGTTGACTTTTACCTTTCTTCTTGTCGAACTTACCATCCTTTCGCAAGAATTTTCCCTTAACAGTCAAACCTTCACCAACCGTCGAAGGATTATGCTCCTTTCGTTCGTTCAAGTCCTTAGAGATTTGATCATGTACAAACTTTCAAGTTTCATCCATAATCTCGATGTTGTAGTCTCCTTGATATCTGTCGAAGAACCTTATCACCAAGGCTCAATAATATTGCGTTGCGGACTTTCTCAATCATGATTGTCTTTTCTTTTGTCATTAATGTAGCGTCCATGGCTTCCTCTCCCTTCAATGATTCCAAATAACCCTGTTGAACCAGTAGGGCTTTCATCTTCAAGCGCCACAGGCTGCAGTCTTTCACTCTAGTGAACTTTTCAATCTCATAGTTGAAGGCATCTTCTCCACGCTCACCGCACCAATTTGTTATGAATAGGATGTCTTGAAACAAACTATAAACGGTTTCTTTATGATCAAGAAACACACAAGGGTTAAGGTTAACAAAGAAAACAAGGGAAAACAACAAAAAGAAACAACAAGAACTGGTTATAAACTGCTATTCTTTGCTTTCTTTATCAAACAAGATTACAAGTATACAAGAATAACAAATAACCTCTCTCTTGAATTAGAATTTTATCTTCCTATTTTTCCTTATACAAGATGAGAGACTAGCATGCTATTTATAAGAAAACTAGCACACTAACCTAATGGCCTTTTTAACAATTACCCATTACAAGCTAGCTTAGGGTACAAGTTAACTTAAACAATTGAGCTTACAAGCAATACCCAATTCAATATGCTAATAAACCTAGCAATATTGACTAATGCATGTTAGAACACACTTCGACTATAACATGCAGTACTCGCAAACAGACTTTGACCATACTAGAGTTCGATCCAATATCTCACACAGAGGTTTTGATTTGCAACGGTGGATTTGATCTTCCGGTTCAGTAGAAATTGGTTTATATATTAGCTTATAAGATGAGTGAATTAAGTTTGAATTTGAATTATACCTAGAAAATGACGTGTTTTCTCTTAACATAGTAGAGCGGTTATAACAGTTCGTTTATTTTCAAGCATAGGATGTGGAGATCCGTTGGACGAATCTTGAATTTGGATCAACTGTGCTCTAACCCAGAATAACATTCATGCTCTATGAGTGACGTGGTGGATCGATATATTTTTCGGACCGCAGCTATTGGGCTTTCTGACCGGCCCCAGAGAATTTCCCCCCAAGCCTCTTCCTCTACTATGTGGGGGTAAAGACTTGTAACATTTATCTTTTCCTACCGATTGTCACTCGACTTGAAGGGAAAGTTAAAATGTGACGTTAATGTCATTGGGAAATCGCACCCTAAATGTGCATCATGCCTTAGATGTCTTTTTGTATGTTATATAATAATGGCCTTTAAAATTGAAGTGCTTGAGTGTTTTCTCGAGGTGATTTGACCCTTTGATAGTGCTTGTATCTATCTTTTTGTAAGATATTATATGATATTTGCGGAGTCAGTTAAAAATTTCTTGGGGGGTTACCTTTACTCTTTTGTCATCTATATTTCCACAACATGATATTCTCTCAATCGATGGAAGTGGTGTCTACCAGGAGCAAAAAATTGAAAGACGGTACTTCTGCCTCCCAGGGTAACCCCACGATTTCGCCAGTTATTTCTACTTTTTGCTTGTGCGGGTTGCCTTGAAAGGATTTCCTCAATGTGGGTCCTTCTTTAGACTGAAACGTTTTGATCCTTGAGAAAGATAAAAGGATTTGTACTGAGTATGGTTAATGTGTTATTCCTTTTTATGAGTGCACTTTTTAGATCATTGGTCTTTGATTTCCTTTCAACAGTTTTGAAATAGAGGTTTTGAACTATCTGATGATTTCTCCCTCGCAACTGAACCCTGTGAGTTAGACTTACATCAAAATCTTACAGTATTGGTGTGACTATCTGGGAGGAAATTCCTCTTTATTCTTTTTCTTCTATCCTTTCAGAGTACAACGTAGCTCATCAAACCACGAGTAGTACCAGGGCTTAATTACGTTGGCTCAGGTTACCCGTTATTTCAATGTGTTTTCCAATGGAGTGAAGTATTTCGAATATCGGTTCTTTTTTGTTACCCCTTCCAACGAAGAGGCTTTGTGACAGTATGCACCATAGGAATTGGGACAAAGAACATGTGTATAGGTATGTTTCACAACCAAGGCCACTTTTTGACGGGGAATGGGTTATACATCTTAAAAGAAAGTGTCATGTCCTGAGAGGAACTTTACCTGAAGAAAATGTTGATCACTTTCGACAAAGAGTGGTTTTACGCCTAGGGCATTGTTCCCCGGAATGAAAGCTTAAATAAATAGTAGAAGTAGCTCACCAAAATTTGCTTGTTAATGAAAGGCGGTACCAAAGAGGAGAGGAAGATTATCTTTGGTGAACTCCTGGTGTCTTTTTTGTAACTATGAGATGCAACCTAAAAGGAAGTGTGAATTAAGGTTGCCCGACTTTTCTCGTTTTTATGCAACAATTCTTAACTTGTTATTTTTCTAAAAGTTGTGAATATGATATGTTCTTAGGATTACTTTAAAATGAAGAAAATAAAATGTATAAAGTAAAGAACACAAAGCAATTTTACTAGTTCCCCATATCAACCAAGGATACATCTAGTCCCTTAACACCTTGAAGAATTTTCCACTATGCTTAGATCTTTGTACAAGTCTTCACCAAGACCTCTTGACAATCTTCTAATGCATACACTTGAAGAAAAAAACATACTTTCTTTTACAACAATAAACACCAAACTTATGATGGACTTTGAATCTTCCCAATTTAAATGATCTTTTTTAAAACACCAAACACTATAGTGGACTTTGATGATAGAGTGATCTTAATCTTATGTATTTGTTCTTGAAATTCTACCAAATCAGACTTATTAAATTTCAGTGCAATTTAAGTCGAAAATCACATGTTAACAAATGCTCTCGGTGAAGACAACACTTTTTAATAATAATACTACTAATAATAATAATAATAATAATTCTTTTTTATTACATTACTCCACATCATTTCAATCAAACTATTTGCCACACTCTAAAGAAAGAACTTGCTATTAATTTTTCGAACAATAACTTCTCATAAAAGTTAAAATAAATTTTAATTCAAAATTTAGACAAATAAATTTAAAAAAAAAAAATCATCACAAATCAACATAATTGTGCATAAATGTAAAACAAGGTTTGAACCTGCCTGCAACTAGTCTACTCGATGAAAAAACTTGTTTAATTTACATCATGGTCTAATACCTCCCAACATAGAGGATAAGTGTTGCAGTTTTCCATTAATTCTTTAATTTTTCTAAATATTCCATATATCTTGGAGTTTTCCCTTTCTTTTTTTTTCCTTATACACGGTTGTTCAACAAAACCATTTCATGGTTACTATTGTCATATGATTTATTTGTATTGGAAAGTCCTAGAAACTCCACCATTTGAAGTATATCAAAGTTTATCGTTGTTGTCAACTTCATTTTTATCGTCGTCGTTCACTACAGCTTACTTCAAAAGTAATAGAGTATTTTGTACATTAAATTTCATTAATCCGGAGACTAGTAATTCAATTCATCCTAAAAATAGGTAGTTTAATGTGGTAATCTGTAATCACTTGCATATAAAGATACTTGATGACAAGTATACAAATATTCATGTAAAATCGCCTTGAGAAACCCTATGTTTCATTTCGTGCCAAACATTAAAAGCAAATTCCAAGTAAATCACACATTGTTACGTTAGGGATGCTCGAATAAAGAATCCATGTTATTGGATTTTGTTCTGCAAAATCAAAGCTTGCTTCATATCATAAGAATAAGATTGGTAATTGATTCCATTGATATGAGGCATAACCAAGACTAAGATGAAGAAATAATTTTGACATAGATAGGGAACACTATTCCCAAGATCAATGACCATAAGAATGGAAGAATAGTTATGAGACATGTTGAGAAGGTGCCTAAAGAACTCACAAAATACCATTGATCCCATATTATAAAGAGGAACTCGAGAGATGCTTAGAATGACTTCATTTGACTCTCATAAATCAACTTAATGAAGAAAAACAACAATTATACAAGGGGAAGAAGATAACTAACTTAAAACAACCAATTAACTAACTAATACTTGAACTACAACTCAATCATTTTCTTAAGTATCATTATTTTAATATACATTCTCTCACACTCATGAGAAATCATCTACAATAGTATAATACAATAATGAAGACAACACTTTTTAATAATAACAATAATTCCTTTCATTTCTCCACATCAGTTTCAATCAAATTATTTGTAACACTCTATGGAGAAAGAAGTTACAATCAATTTTTCAGATTGAAACCGAACGATCTTAATCAGACAGTTCTGAGTAACCGTTTTAAAACTATAATACAAAAATAAGTATTTTTTTAAACCCGCTATTAACGTGCTTACCGCGTCAATGCCGCATTTTTCAAATAATAACTTCTCTTAAAAGCTAAAAATAACTTAGTAATTCAAAATATGTTCATATAATCTATTAAAAAATGTCATATTTTCATAAACTCACAGCTCCATTAAACCAGAACTAAAAAGAAATCAACATCACTAAGCACTGATATATTTCATATCAAAGTAAATCATCACAATGAGAATGAACAAATGGATTACACTTAGCATTCAATTTGATTTGGATGTAAAAAATGTAAAACACAATAAGCACAATGGCACAAAAAATCTAAGAAAGTTAAAACAACGGAACAAATACCATATTTCAAACATATTCGATACTGGAGTATAACTCTACATCCTCTGATTTCTCTCCAATTCTACAAAATGCAGATAAACGAATATTAGCAATATCAGAATCAAAGCATAACAGTAATACGAATCCTTTAACAGTGAAATGAACTGTGTGATCAATTAAGAGTCCAAAAGAGCGACCGAGTGTCCGGCGGGGGAAGCAGTGACGGAAGTAGCATAAGTGTCATCGGCGAGATGAGATCTAGTTTTAACGGTTTCGATCATGCGTTTACTGATCTCTTTAGAGTATACCTCGAGGATCTGAATGCTGTCGTCGTCGGGGGAAGAGGAATCATCGGCGATGGAGAAGGACTCGGCCTCGATCTGGCTTGCGGCGACGGAGGCTTCGTCAAGCGACAATGTGCCGTAGCGTTTAGAGAGGATTGAGGGAGTGGAAAAGGTCTCGATCAAGCGGTTTGTGACGGCGTCGCGAGTGCGTTGGGTGGGAGGCCATATAGTGAAGGAGGCGGCAAAGTTCGGTAGCGGTGGCGGAGCCTCCGTTGAGGGCGGTGTACCGGGTGAGGACATTGTGAGAAAGAGGGGAATTTGAAATGAATTGGAATGTGTTATTTTTAAGATTTTGAAGAGAGTGGAGGGGGAAGTGAAACGAAACGGTTTGAGATTATTCATTTATTTATTTGGTAACATTAGTTTGGTGAGTGGGCTTTGGTTATGGGTTGCCTTACAAGTAAGATTCTATGGTAACATTGTCAAAGATTATTATTACAATACATTGTCAAAATTATTTATAGAAAAACTTCTCTAGAAAGACATTTGAAGTTACATTGATATAATTTCTATCATCATCCATTATCAATATATCTTTAACTCATCTATTGATGTTACTTTGAAATTATAACATATAATTAATCATGTGAAAATAGATATGTTGAAAGATATACTTTGATCATCATCGATTATCAATATATCTTTTAACTCATCTATTGAGGTTTCTTTGAAATTATAACATACAATTAATCATATGAGAATATATATGTTAGAAGATATACTTCAACATCTTTAAGAGAAATTTTTTTTTTATTGATGGTCATTGGAAACGAAAATAGTCATAGAAAATTGCCTTTGTTAAAATTTGAAAGACAATCTTGCATCAGATGATGTCAAAGACACTTTAAATATAAAAACTTTGTCATCAATATTACTACATGATATGACTTTTGCTTTCATGACATATTTATTCATATTTAAAACGATCAGTCGAGTTTCATTACAAAATCCTACATATTGGTTTATATTTAATAACAGTATTAATGGCAGACCAACCTTAGTCTCAATTTATGGTTTTGAAATCCCGAAGAAGTAATTTTGCTCAAAAATTTTAGAGCGCGGGTATCATCAACTGCATTAGTATCTAAATTTGTGGTGTATGTAATATCATAACTGAGATATATTTTGCCTACACTAAGAAGCAGGTCCAACATAATCATTATCATGTCAACAATGGTGTTTTTTAGTGTTAAACTAGCCTTATTTTGAAAGAAAGATATATCTTCAATTTACCTTTAAGGTTTGGATATATGGCATCGGCAACTCATACAAGAGAATTGTTGATGAGTGTCAAAAATATGTTAAATACGTAGACGTGTATTAACTTATTTTACAAGTAATCAATAAAAAAACACATGTTTGGACATCTTAACGATGTATTAACTTAAAATAGGTAAAAAAGGATCAAGAAAACACAAAAACAACACAAAGGCAAAGCCAAAGTACTTTCCCGGAAAATTAAGGTCCGTTAAGCCAAGAACATGTGCATGCTTAGCGAGCAAAGGTGCCAATTTCATTAAGCCAAGAACACAGGCGCACTTATCGAGCAAAAACGGTTCATCACTTCAGGGTTAAGTTATTTCAAGGTGAACAAATGGTTTGGTGGCTAAGTGAGTGAAAGCAGTTCACTTAGCGAGGAAAGGCGACAAGACAAGTTACATGTGAGCTGACATTACTTAGCCTAGACGAAAGTATGTGTGCAAAGCGAGACTAGATGATACGCTTAGCAATTCTAGCCTATAAATAGGGGTTTCAGACAAAACATTTAAGATATATCAGTGGATTCGAGGTAGTTCATAGAGAAATTAGGTTATCACCGCAAATCACAAAATGAGAGAATATGATAGGAAGATCGAAGGCATAAGCACTACTGGAGGAATCGTCAACCAATGTTGTTTAACTTCTTTCTTCAAGGCCTTGATTATAAAGCTACGATGAATAAACATACCTAACTTTATTTTTTATTGGTGTTATATGTAGATTGCATATTACTTATGTTTTTATCCCGACCATGGTGTTTTATGTAATTCTTCTTAAGTTTTATTATTGATAGATTCTTCGTTCTTAATGCTTGTTTAGGATTAACTACAGAAAACATGTTCTCGTATTATGACTTGATATTCAAAAGGTACTAGTCATTACTAGATCCAAGTCTACCATCTATTGGATATTAAAGTATAGACATAGATTTTGGTTTAACATTTACTTTAATAGTTGAAACTTAATGTTGACATATTTTTAGTAGGTTGAGAGGTTGTCTATTAAGTAATATGGCTGATCTCACATCGTTGACTCGAATATGATCTATGATGAGAGCTTCTGGAAGTAATATTAATAACTTATTAGAATTGCAAATTACTTGCCAATGGTGCTACATGAGAATATGTCAATGAAATCTAGCCCCAAAAAAGTCAAATGTTTCACAGAGAAATGTATGAGGTTCCTACACACTCGAAAATTTATTATTGTGAGCTTTGCACTATAAATCATCCCACAAGATATTAGTCTACACTATATGAAGTAATAAACTTCTTGAATAATCAACAAAGACCATGGAAATGTCAAAGAAATATTAATTGTAGATGATATGCATAATTTGTCAACAGACAACAGCCATACAATTAATTTCCTCAAAATAGTTCATCAGGACTAGAGGATACACTAAATCAATACATGCATTTATATATGGTGAAACATCAAAATCCTCCTCAACAGTACAATACATCAAGATTTAAGGAGACATTAAATTAGTTCATACAAGTGATTATGGAAATCCAAAAAAGCATAGACGCTTCAATCAAAAACCTTGCAACGTAAATTGGTCATATAATTAAACATCTACTTGATATGAAAACCAATGCCAACACTCGACCTAACTCAAATAAACACTACAAAATGTGTGGAAATGGAAGTGATAAAGAAATAGACATGGTTGTTGTTAAAGAAGAAAGTGGGAAAGAAGTTGCAGAAAAGAAGTTGGATAAAAATATAAGTTACACTATTATAGAAAACACATATAATAACGTCTGCGTTATTACGGATATTCAATCAATCGTTGTAATATGTGATATTTAGGTGCATGATTTTATTTTATATAACCACCTATAATCACGGTTGATTTAATACCCGTGGTAAAAAGTGGCGTATGGTCATGAGTTCAAATCTCAGCACCAACATTTTTGGTTATTATTTATTTTTTGAAAATACCGACAGACCTTTCACCATGGATATTTAAATCAACAGTGGTTATAGGTAGTGCCTTCTTTTTTTTTAATATATACATAACACTCTTAGTTCATTCACTTTTGCTCTGGATGTACTTAGACAAACTTCATCTTCTGCCTCCAAACTTCTTCCATTTGTGAAACATTATTCATCCAGTAAACTAAACTTAAAAACATCATTTCTTCCACAAATGAAACTCAGAAGCATTGCTTCCATTAACGTGTTATAGTTTGTTCCAGTTTAACGATTCTACAGATAAATTGTTATTGTTTAACAATTCTATTTATTTAGTTATTTATTTATTGTTGTTCGTATTGTTTTTGTTGTTGTTATTGTTCTTCCTTTTGTTGTTGTTCTTGTTGTTTTTATTGTTGTTATTGTTGTTGTTGTTGTTATTCTTATTATTCTTGTTGTTGCTCTTATTTTTCTTGTTGTTATTCTTATTTTTGTTCTTGTTGTGGTTATTGTTGCTATTCTTGTTCTTGTTGTTCTTGTTATTGTTCTTGTTGTTCTTGTCATTCTTGTTATTCTTGTTGTTGTTGCTCTTGTTGTTATTCTTGTTATTCTTGTTGTTATTATTGCTCTCGTTGTTCTTGTCGTTCTTGTTATTATTTTTGTTGTTCTTGGTGTTCTTGTTATTCTTCTTCTTCTTCTTCTTCTTCTTCTTCTTCTTCTTCTTCTTCTTCTTCTTCTTATTATTATTATTATTATTCTTATTATTATTATTATTATTATTATTATTATTATTATTATTATTATTATTATTATTATTATTATTATTATTATTATTATTATTATTATTATTATTATCATTATTATTTTTGATCTTGTTGTTCTTGATGTTGTTGTGTTAAAATATTTATATTGCTTATTGTGATGAAAGTAATAAATATAGTCCAGCAAAACATGTGGTAAAATTTATAAAAAAAAATGTTGACAGGCCTTTCACAACTGGTATTTAAACACAACCTTGATTATAGGTAGCGCCCTTTTCAGTTTTCTACCATGGGCACTGAACCTTGATTGTAAATACCCCACATACAACCACACGCTACATACCAACGGTCAGTCATGCGTGATAATATATTTTTTCCAACTGTTGTTGTATATGTTTTTCGTAGTAGTGTTAAGTGGCACAGACAAAAGCTTAACGAACAAAAGAGAAAAAACTGAAAAGTCTACTTATTTAGAATATGTCTGACACGCTAACTCCAACTTATAAAAGACTGTATTCAAGGCTTTCAGTCATTCTCAAAAGAGTGCAAATAAGGACACCATCCTCTGAAGCATTGGAGCAACTTCTTACATGTCTCAAATTCAAGAGAGAGAATAGGAAGAAGAAAATAAGATATATCAAGCAACCGTAACATAAGAGTCGGGTTAATGATGTTAAATAAGCGCATGTTGGAAGGAAATCAAACCCTTTTTATATTTTTTTTTCTAGTCTGTCTGTCAAATTTATCAAAAATCACATATTTTAAAGCAAAATGAAACACAAAAGAAAGGAAATCTCTCTAAGTGCACCTTGGCATATGCCATTGCTTGCTAAGCACGCAAATCACCAGGCCACCTCTCTCTTACCTCTCTCTTAGCCAAACTCTGCTCGGCCAGCCAAGAACTAAATTTCAGTACTTTTAAAAGTCATGACTTCTCACTTAACCAGCTAGAGCTCGCTTAGCAAGAGACTCGTTTCAAAACATTGGGAAATGGAGTAAGACTTAAAAATTAACCATTTCAAATCTCACATTCTGTCTAATACACGGTTACACAAAAAAAAAAAAAACTAGATAACCATATGAGAAGTTCTTCAAGAAAGAAAAACATTAATTTAATCTCTTTAATTCAATTAAGAATTGCTCAAGTATGTTATTTTACTCTCTATATTATGCTTAAGTGTTTATACACTTTGAACTTGGTTGAACAAACTCAATACTTCTCTAATTTAGAGTTGAATTAAGGATAATTTAATTGCTTCACTGTGTTACTTTGATGTTGAGGATTATGCATGAAAACTTAAACAAATACATTAGAACAATAGGGTTTTATATATTGTGAACTTCTATGATGCTTTAGACAAAAAATCAAACCTAACACTTCTATGATGCTCATGCCAAAAAAATAAACCTATCTCTTATCAAAAATACAACATTTACCTAATACTCTTTAATTTTCCATCATTCATCTCCAAAAGCTTGAACCTTCATTAATGGTTCCTAAAACTAAAAAAGGTAAGGTTACAAAGGGCAAGAAAAAGGCTACCTAATCAAATCCACCAAAATCTCCAGCTTTTGATTCAAGGTTAAAGAAAGTTTTTCCCTCCCAAGAGCAGTAAAAGAGATATCTTGAATGCTACTTAGCTAAACTTGTGTCTGGACCAAGGTATTCCAAGTTGAGTTCTTTTCCATATACTTGCTTTGAGTTTATTGAATATTTAATAAGATAGAACATAGATGGGTTAGTGAGTATGAATGGCTATATTTTTCTTGACCTTATGAAAGCTTTTTACACAAACGTATCTTATAAGAATGGTGTTATAGGTTCTTATGTTAAAGTAAACCCTTTCGATTTTGATGCTAACATTTTAGGGAGAATTTTGGATATCCCTTCCGAGGGCTTAGAATTTAAGATGCACAAAACTATTCCTTTACAAAATAATGAGAAACAGGATTTTTATTATGGAATTGGAAGAAAAACTGAACAAGTGGTGTTTTGGAAGCGTAAAAAGAAACTGGGTGGTAAGCTTCCTGATAGGTCCTCTTGGTCTGCTGAAAATCTTTAAATTGATGATAGGTTACTGTATTATTTTATGAATTATATCATTGTGCCAAGGCTCTCTAACCATTCAATTATCACTGATATTGAGATGCAAATTTTATTTGAAATTAAGAATGGTCTTCAAATTCACTGGGCTTTCATGATTTTGGAGCACATGGCCTCTCATGATGAAAATTCTCACGACCTTCCCTATGCTTTTTCATTACTAAGATTCTTCAACCTAGTGGTGTAAATCTTGCTAACGAAGCTCCAGTACCTATGGAAGATTGAGAAATCACAATACATATAAGATGAGTGTTGTATACAAAATTTCAAAGAAAAAACTATCATATACCTTGATGATGAGCTTGAGAATCATCATTCTCCTCCTCCAGTTCAACAACCTCCTTAACAAGAGACTCACAACGTGGAACATGTTCTTGACTACATGGCTTACATGAATCACTCTTTGTCTACCCAAATCACTAACCTTTACATTCATATGCAAGTTCCACAATGTCAAATCCCTCTGTATCAATATCCATTTCTTCAACCACAAAATGCTCCACCAAACAACAACTTACCAAACCAACCCTCAAGATGACCTTGACCAAGATTAATTTGTCTACTATTTGTTGTTTTATTATGTTAAATTGTAGTGTGTTTTTATGGTATTGTTAAGTTAATTTTATGTTATTATTATGGTTTAAAGACTATGTCATAGTTATGTTTTCAAGTCTTTGTATGCTAAGACAATGTGTCTTTATTTGATGTTTCTATATTGCTTGATCATTCTCTACTATCTCTATTTTACTTTCCATTATCCTTTTACCTTCTTTTTTATAATGACAAAAGGGGAAAAGATATTTTATATATGTGTGTGTACGCGCGTGCGTGTGTGTGCGCGCTTGTGATCTAACATTTTTAGAAAGAATCAAAGTAAAAATGATTTGTCAAAGTTAGGGGGAGATATCTAATCATATGATTCTATGAGAAATGAGGAGTATTGTGATAAAGAATAATCCTCTATGCTCATATGGTTGTCATCATAAAAAAAGACGAGATTGTGAAGACAAGCTTCCAACATGTGTTTGATGAAGACAATGTTTTAAAGTTCAAGTCTCATTATTAAAGAAGAAGGAAAAATTGCTTAGCACTATTGATAAGTGTCAAATTGTGTTAAATGTGTGAGTTGTTTTGTGGCACTTATTGACCTGTTTCATTTTAATTTCTTAGATAAACCTAAACTTTTGTGCACATATTGTGTATTTTGATCATTTGCAACTTATTTTGTAGGTTTATATGCATTGAAGGAGCTTTAAGCATTAAAGGACATGAAATTTGCTTCTAAATGCAATTTTTGAAGTTCCTGAGCGGGCTAAGCGCGATAATTGTGCGCTTAGAGTGGCCTAGGCAGTGAGGAATGAATTTTTGAAGTTCTTGATTAGGCTTAGCGCAACCAGAGTGTGCTTAGCGTTGTTTGTGCTTAGCCCAAAATTTATGCTTAGTGCGGTTTGTGCTTACCCTAGATTTTGTGCTTAGCGTGGTTTGAGTTAGCCCCAGATTTTGTGCTTAGCACGAATTCACTTTTTATCCTCGTATATATTCATTTTTTCTTAGATATTTTAGGGCTCTCAACCATTTTTCATATTCTCTTGGCACAACAACACAAAAAAACCATTTTTGGGAGAGAGGAACTTGGAAAACAGCAAGAGAGGATGCACCTTGAAGATCTAGAGCTGGATTCTTTTCTATCGGCGGAACACTACGATGGATGCTTTTTCATCTTCATTCTTTTCTTTGTATTTAGATATTGTGGGTAGATAAATCCCTTTCTTGTTGGGATTGGATGTAAGTTTACTGTTAAAGTATGCATTTTTGTTTATCATGGTGTTGTGTATAATCTATTTCATGAATCTATATCGATGTTATCCTTGTTTACTTGTTTTACATTTTTATTTGAACCGTGATTAAGAAATACTCTTTGAATCTCGATATAGGATAATCATCTGGTGGATTCTAAATGCTAGACATAGATTTAGATCTAACATTCATTGTAGGTATCGAATCTTAATGCTTCATATTGTTTAATAGAGCGAGAGATCATCGATTAAACAATAGGGTAGAACTCGCGACATCGGCTAGACATAGTGGTGTTTATAAGCGATATGTCATGATATTGATGAATGTTTAGATTGTGCATAACTGATTGATATATTTGCGTATTTGATTAGTGGATGAACTCCAATCCTGACAAGTTCTCTCCTCTCTCCAAAACTTTATTTATTTATTCATGCGTTTTACATTCCACATCTTTAAACTTTCAAGCACCCTCTGAACAACAAGCTTAAAAACGTAGAAACCGTTGAAAGACATTTGATATCGCCTTAATTCCTATGGATACAATAAACAAATAATTACTTTTGATTGTTACTTTATTGCAGCAACAACTATGATCAACACTCAAGGTATATTAAATCCTTATCATAGGCAATCTTGAAGTTCCCAATGTATATTTGTTGATCATGCATTGTGAATTAACTTATACTTAGTTAAAATATTTTTTCAAAATGATTTTACTTGCTTTGGTTGAAAATTGGATTTGATGCATCATGAAGTTTTTGTACTTAGAAAATTTTTCAAAATGTTTCAGCATGCAATCGATTGAACCATTTGTGAAATTGATTGAATGGCCTTTTAGAAAACGAATTTTAAAGTGCAATCAATTGAATGGTCTGTTCAATCAATTGAACCAGTGCAATCAATTTCATGTCATCTCCTGATTTTAAACTCATTTTTTCAGTAAAATTATCCAACCATTGCCATGTTTTATCAAGAGTCGTTCTTACTCTATATATTGAATTCAATTTTTCATTTTATTGTTACCTTTTTTCAAAAAAATTATATAAAACTCTTTGCATAATTTTCCATTCATTTTTTTCCAGAAGTATATGTTTTTTTGAGAAAACTTCCATATCATTCTAAAAGCATCATTTGGCACTTAGAGAATTTATGATATTAAACTTTCATATTTGAAAGAGAAGAAGTCCTACAAGATAGGATTTTGTTTATCAAACTTATTACTACTCAAATTCATTATACTATATCAACATCTTATCCTTTTCAGGTTTGTTAGACATAAGATTGTATGAGTCTTGTACTTGTTATCCAGGATTGTTGGAAACAAAGGTGTGAGAAAAGAAATGATTGTTTTCTTTTCTTGGATTGTAAATTACAAGAGGAGTGTTCTTGGTGATTAGGTTAGAACCTAGAGTATATAAGTCTAGATTAGGCTTGTACACAAGTTTTAACATTATTGAAATCTCTTGCTAGGTAAAGGGACTGAAGTACTATTTGATTATGGGGAGAACTAACATATATCGTTGATGCTCTTTATTTTCTATATTTACTGCTTTTATCACTTAACTCATCAAGAAAGGAAAGTTACATCATTCTAAAAACCAGATAATTTTTTTAGATAACTAATTCACCCCCCCTATTAGGTGCACTCTACACTTACAAATAACCATATGAAAAGTTCTTCAAGGAACAAAAATATAAATTTAATCTCCTTAATTTAGTTGAAAATTGCTCAAGTATGTTATTTTACTCTCTATATTATGCTTCAACGTTAATACACTTTGAACTTGGTTGAATAAACTCAATACTTCTCTAATTTAGAATTGAGTTGAGGATAATAAAATTATTTCACTATGTTACTTTGATGTTGAGGATTAAGACATGCATGAAAACTTGAACATATACATTATAACAATAGGGTTTTATATATTGTGAACTTCTATGATGCTTTAGACAATGTATCTTTAAAAATTGATTGTAACTTGAAACGATTGAATGCCCTATATAGTCAAGAACATGCTACAACTATAGTTCCATCATCTATGTTAAAACAACATGCATATTAAAAATAGGAACGTTGCAACTTTGTGTATTTGATCATTTTGCTTGATAAATTTACAATGTATGTATGTTGCAGATGGTTTCAAGAAAACCGACTATCATAATGAAGAGGCAAGATTCTAAGATAGAATCATCTTGTACATCATATAATGACTATAGGTTTATAAACCATCATCATGTGGAATTTCATGCTGACTTTGAGGGTTGCGACAAGGTACATGACCTAAGTGATTATTCATATGTTGTTGAATATAGAGCTGTCAAAATGGGTTACCCGACCCTAAACGGGCTGGCCCTGGCGGGCCTCGAGCTTTTTAGGGCTAGGCCAAAAAAGCCTTGTTGTAATATGGGTTCGAAAAGTACTACCTGAGTCTAACCCTAGAGAGGCTTCGGGCTACCTGACCCTAAACAACCTTTTCTTAAATCAAAAATCAAAATAAAAATCTCAAAATAAACATAATACATTTTTATGTGCTATATTATCTTTTATAAATACATAATGCGTTCTTAAATAGACTACATGTCTAAATTGTATAAAATAATACTTGAATATTTAACATAAGAAAAACTAATAAAATATGAGGAAAAATTATTGATTATATTATTGTATAAGATTTAAAAGAGAAAAATTAAATAGAATAGAGATAAAATTTAGTGAGGTGGAAAAAACTAATGTGTTATATTGGAATATGACAATATAGGTATTAATATTTTTTTAAATAATTTATAGTTATGCGGGCCTAACAAACCACCCACGGTCTATAGGAGCTAGCCCTAATGGGTAACGGGCTTTTTAGGGCTGGGCTAAACAACCCTAAAAATATGGGCTCTAATTTTAAGGCCTAACCCTGTAACTTTTCGAACCTGTCCATAAGAGTTAGCCTATTTTAACAGCTTTAGTTCAATAGATAAATGCTAAAAGTTTGGGTGTTCTAGCACACCCTTCAAAGTACACCAACATATACATCATCCTGGAATTTTATGCAAATGCCAAACCCAAAAAAAATACAACGGCTGAAGGTTATCTTGGGTTTGAGTACAAATGGTTCCTTTGATAAAGAAGTCATTCATGCTTATATTGGAGATAACCATGTGGCTAACCCAAGGAAATAAAATTTATTTATTGTATAATTGGCTAGGGGAAATTGAGACTATGATTTCATAGTAACTGATATATGCAAAGCTGGGAAGATATATGAGTTGGGACGAGATGAGAGTCATGTTCATTTCAAGAGATCTGATTTAAGCAGCCATGCCCAGATATGGATGACATTCCTCCTCCATAACATTACTCTTAACAGTTATACCCCCTCTGCCACATTATATACTACAAAACTTATCTAGTACATTTTCAAAAGAAAGCAAGTGGATATATACATGTTAATATCCAACAAGATATGAAAAATCATTAATTCTCCACACAACATACCATTAGATTTCCTCACTTAATCATAGTATTGTGTAAAATACAATGTGGACATTCAAGACCACCATCATTTTCACTTGATGTCAAAGTTGGATAGTACCTTTGCTTATCGCTATTACTATGATCAAATAAGAAGAAGAGGACCACAACCACCACCAGAACCTCCTACAACACGTGCTCAGTAGTAATTGGGAACATAAAACTTTGATAACATGGATCCAAAACTGAGAGCCTACTTCACTTATAGGTGGGACATCTCTGACATGTATCACTGGGGTATTCTTTTTATTAATGAATATATGAGCATGTGCAGTTGAGGATGCGGGATCCACAAGCTCCATATGATCCAGTACCTGCTCATGAAGTGTTTATTAGCTATCTGCAATGGCCTGCGAAATACCATTTTACTTAGATTTTAGAGGTGGTGATGCTAACGATAGTAGAGCAGGGAATGAACAAGCTGAAAATACAAATTAGGAAGAGAATAAGGAAGAGGATGAAGAAAGAAAAGAGGAAGAAAATAAGGAGAAGGGTGAAGCGGAAGAAGAAAAAAGTGAATAAGAAGACGAAGAAGGTAAAAAGATAACTAGTGAAAAGGATGACTAGAAGAAGGCTACATTAGAGGTGGCAATTAAATCCATTAAAGCAAAATCCATCCAATCCATCCATCAAAAAATCCATCCAATCCATCCACCACACAAAAAATAAGTTAATGGATTGGATTAAATCCATCCATTTATATGCATGGATGGATTCAATCCATCCATTTATATGCATGGATTGATTCAATCCATCCAACATATTTTAAGGATCCAATGAATTATTTTTATTTTCGTTAAATTTATTTTTTTTAAATTAGATTTTTTTAAAAATAATTAAAAAACTATATTTTTTTTCTGAAAAAAAAAATTTAAGTTTTTTGAAAAAAAATCTGTTTTTTTTTTCAGAACAAAAAACTGATTTGTTTTTCGAAAAAAAAAAACCGACTTTTTTTTTTGGAAAAAAAATCAGTTTTTTTTCGGAAAAAAAATCAGTTTTTTTTCAGAATAAAAAACTGATTTGTTTTTCGAAAAATAAATAAATTTTGTTCTCGAAAAAAAAAATTTCTCGAAAAAAAAGCCGACTTTTTTTTTGGAAAAAAATCGGTTTTTTTTCAGAATAAAAAACTGATTTGTTTTTCGAAAAAAAAAAATTTCTCGAAAAAAAAACCGACTTTTTTATGGAAAAAAAATCAATTTTTTTTCTGAAAAAAATCGGTTTTTTTTTCAGAATAAAAACCTGATTTGTTTTTCGAAAAAAAAATTTCAAAAAAAAACCGACTTTTTTTTTGGAAAATAAATCAATTTTTTTTCCTGAAAAATCGGTTTCTTTTTCAAAATAAAAAACTGATTTGTTTTTCGAAAAAAAATAAAATTTTTTCTCGAAAAAAAAAACCGACTTTTTTTTTTGGAAAAAAAATCAGTTTTTTTTAGATTAAAAAACTGATTTGTTTTTGAAAAAAAATATTTATTTTTACGAAATTAAAAAAAAAGTTGGATGGATGGATATCCATCCATTAAAAATATGTTAATGGATGGATTGGATGGATTTGATTCTTAATGGATGGATCGGATTGGATAATTTTAATAAAATTTTAGTGAATTTTAATGGACTAATGGATTGTTTTAATCCATCCATTAGCAATCCAATCCATATCCATCCAATCCATCCATTTTGCCACCCCTAGGCTACATGTTTCTTCCCACCATTGTGAAGTAATTGTTTTTGCTGTTTTAATTTAGTTGCTTCTTGAATAATTTTTGTTTTGCTTTATGCATTTTGTTTTGCCATGCACAATGGACTTAGGTATGTTGGCATGCCCAAGCTCCCAAAACACTTGAGTATTATTTATAAATAATTCTAAGACATATTTTCCTGATTGAATGGCGTGTTGTGATTAAAATTCAAACAAGTACAATATGTAAACTTAAAATTGATGGAAGTTGGCTAAGTGAGCCATGGTGTGTGCTTAAAGCACTCTCCTGCTCTTTGTTAGCTAATCATGTTGTTCGCTTAATGTGTGTTTCTGCACATTGGTGGCTAAGTGAGATTCTCTAGAACAACGTTCCTATTCTGATGACCTGAGGACAGGTCAAACTTTTTTTTGTTAGGGGTGGAATGCAAAGATGATTGATGACACTTTATCAAAACATAACTTTTATGGCATTTTGGCCATTATTTCATTAAGTTTATTCTTATTTTGGTTAAGTTTGATTACGATATACTATGTTTTTAAATAAATGAAAGAGAAAGGAAGAAAGAAGAAAATATGAAGAAATCGTGTGAAAATAGTAAATTTAAGGCAATTCTAAAATGCAGTCTTTGCGCCCCATCGTGGCACGATGCTTAGTTTATCATGGCACGACACTTCAGCATCATGATGTGATGCCTTGTGTGGCCTGACTCATTTTGAATCTTTATAAAGGGATTTTTGGCATACTTTTGAGGGATCTTCTTCTAGAAACCTAATTATGCCTTTGGAGAAATACAGTGGAGCTCTGGAGCGAAGGTTTTCACCATCGAAAGATGATTTCTAAGCAGTAATGCATGTATTTTTCCTTTATAAATAATCTATTTATGAGTAAATAATTTTCTTAGTTTAGGTTTCATTGAGATGAACCTGTATGGATTTGTTGAGACTATATGTTAGATCATTGTATTGTATACGTTTTTTATGATTAAGTTAATATTTATGTTTGAAGCTTTATGCGTTTACGAATGTTTCATGTATCAATTCAGATTCATGTTGAGTATTAACCCTAATTGTGTGAATCAGATTTAAGTTAACTTTTTAACCTAATAATTGAGCTAGATACATAAAATTTTAAGGTTGTGGCTTAGCATTTAACGAGCAAACATCACCTATTTTAACTATCGAATTTACCTAAGAGATTAGGGGATTATAGATTACAATAGTGAGGTATACACCAAGAGATTAGGTATAATGGCTTAGTTGAACCGTCGTGGTAATTGAATTAATCATCATAAGGATAGATAGACGCTAGCATCAACATAGACATATAGAGGATTCAAGACGAAACCTAGTCGCCTTTCGCATCCTAATAACCTTTCTATTTTAATTTTTCGCTTTCAAACTCGAAAACCCCTTATTATTGCTTTTAATTCGCACAATAGTACACCTTGTTAAATTGTAATCCTTGTGGATATGGTCTTTTAAGTATTACTTTGACATTATCAGTACACTTGCCAAGAAGTCATCAACTTTTGGCGTCGTTATTTAAGATTGTTGAAATTTCAACAAGGCAACTTTTGTGCGACGTTTTAGTTTTTATTTGTTTATATATATTTTGTTTTTGGATTGTTTGTTTGGAAAGTACTACTTAAGGTATATTTGTTTGTTTATGTGAGGTTCATGATTGGAGCTAGTATCATTTGATCTAGAAATTGAAAAGACAACATGAGCAAACTAGAAAGCTGCACGAGAAGCATTTTTAGTGCGAGATGCTTTAGTAGAGGAATGTAAAACCCTTTCTTATGATAACGAAAGTGAACAAGAATAAGCAAATATGGCAAATCAAGAGATATAAACCAAGGGAGACTACTGCAAATGAACTTATGTAGGAAAAATTTATATGGGTTATCAACCTGCCAATTGTAATACCCTAATATTTACCCCTAAGATCCCACATGTCATTTGCATCTTGCATCACAAACAAGATCACAAGTTTTGGTTCCCTTATCCTCCCCCGTAGGTTTGCTTATGAGGGAGATCACCTAGCACCTATGTGTTTCTTATTTCTATTTGATTGTTTATGTTTACTAACCCTAATCAAAATCCAAAAAATATGTTTGTTTTCTCTTTACTAACTTTTCAGGGATAAGTTTGGGTTAAGAACATTAAACACTAGTTCATCAACTCGAATGAAATTTATCTAAACAAAGTCAAAGTTGATCCGCAAACAATTCAAAATCATTTTATCAAGAGTTCCTAAGATTTGATTGTTTATTACTCAAGAGACTCTAAGGTTCATGTGTTTATTTCCATGCCTTCTTTTACAAGTCAAAAGAATCGAGCCAGAGCCAAGACAACACAGTAAAAGCCATTTTTCTCATTTTTTTCACTGTGTTAATCGATTAACATCCTAAGATTAATCGATTAACACATGCATTTTTTGGCTAAAAATAGAATTTTCAAAGTCTGCAGCATTTTGGCACCAATTTTCAAATGTGACCTCATGTGTAATATTCTAGATCATACAAAATCATCATAAAAATAATTCCCTTACATAATCAGTATTATTTCCATCATACACCCTCATTTAATTACCACTTGCTCTTTGATTTTACTTGTAATCAAACTTCCAAGCCTAGATTAAATTCCAAACAAATTTCAAACCACCAAAATTTCCAAGCCTTAAACTCTATAAATATAGCCCTCATTTCATTCATTCTTCAAGCTTTTGATAGCCAAATTCACCTTGTCAAAATTCTTCTTCATTCTCAATTTTCTTCATCTACCCAAATTCCCCAAAGCTCTTTCTTCCATTAAAAGTCAGTAAGTTTTTCATTGAAGCTAACTAATCTTGAGCTAAACCTCCATCAAAGCACTTCATCAACATCAAATTTTGTAGATCAAATCTTTGGAGTGTAGTTTTTGAAGTTGATTTGAAGCATTTTCAGATTTGGAAGTGGTAAACTCTTGTTCCACCATTGTTGTGCTTAACTTTCATCTTCCAAATGTGATCTCTTATTGATCTTTGTTGATTAATTCTTTGAGCAACATTTTGTGATTCCATTGGTGTTATTTTCTCTTGATTTAATGGAATTTTGGTTCTCAACTGCACTCATGATCATGAGGTGTTTGAAGAAATGATTGAATCATGGAATGATGATTTTTTTTCAATTTTTTTTGATGTCATAGCAACGTTAATCGATTAACCATATAATGTTAATCGATTAACACGAGTCAAAATGCTATTTTTTGATCAAATTTCTCTTCAAATTCCATGGACTTTGGGTATTTGATGAAGTTGGATAAACATTCATTAGTTTAAATGTACCTTAAGAGAAATCATTGGATTCATTTTAGGTGTTTTAAATTAGTGATAGACTTAGTACTTTAATCCACCAAGAATAGTGATGGAACTTGAAGATGGAATGATTCAAATATTGTGATTCAATTTGGTTTCCCTTCCCTTCTTCTTCTTTTTTTTCTTTTTGTCAATGAAAATCTTACATATCACAAGACTTCTCTTTGAAGTTATGATCAAGATGAGACCACTACCTCTTTTCTTTTAGTTTGACAAGTTTTAGAAGGATGACCTACATGTCATTTTTCTAACTTGTGTTAATACAAACATTGTTATTGACCGACCTTATATAGTTGTGGCTTCTACATAAGTCTGATTACGATTGCTTAACATAGCGCTAAATTGTCCCTAAATCGGAATCAAGTTATTTTTGTAAGTGAGTTATTAATCTCCTATTCGCCATAGTGTGGTGTGATATAGATTGTTTCTTTTTCATTAAGGGAGTTAGTTGGCATACTCGTCGATTTTATCCGAGTTGGAGCCCTTCCCTTAATGATGTATGAATTCATATTCTCATGCTTACGGTTGATTAGTCGAGTATTCTCCGAAAAACAACTAAATGTTTCTTTCACTACAAGAAAAAAGGAGATTTACGACACTTGAGTTGCGACAGTTATCACAAAACTGTCATTATTCCTGGATTGCGACGGTTGTCACGACAGTTAGGGTCAACCGTCGTAGATTTTTTGCGACAGTTATAAAAAAACCGTCCTTATTCCTAGACTACGACAGTTTGAGCCAACCGTCGCAGATTTTTTAGACATGTTGTATAAAATAATTACGACAGTTATCAAAGAACCGCCCTCTTTCCACACTCGCGACAGTTAAGGCGAACTGTCGCAATTACTTTAGCCAATCATAATCACTATTTTTTTATTCCTTTGATTTTCCACTTTTTTCTTTCATTTTTATTTTCCAACCTTTTCAATTTTATTAATTAATTTAATAAATAATTATTATAATTATCATGACAATGTAGCTTAATATTTTTGTCTAAAATAATAGTAAAATATGTTCTATTTTATTATATAAATAGTTAATTTTTATTAAAATTAATTTTGGTAACAATGTTAATATATATATATATATATATATATATATATATATATATATATATATATATATATATATATATATATATATATATATATATATATATATATATATATATATATATATATATATATATATATATATATATATATATATATATATATATATATATATATATATATATATATATATATATATATATATATATATATATATATATATATATATATATATATATATATATATATATATATATATATATATATATATATATATATATATATATATATATATATATATTAACATTTTACGACTGTTGTGAATCTATCCGCCATAAAAAGAAGTCTGCGACGGTTCAACAACCGTCGCCCCCAAATTAATTCAAAGGCCGTGTATACTCATTAGACAAAAGTTTAAAGAACGCATGTCAAAAGTTTAAAAACCGCATGACCAAAATTAGAATAGACCAAATCACTTTCTTCTTTTCAGAATCATGTCTTTTCTGCTTTTTTTTTTCATATTTAGAAAATTGAAACAGCCACCACCACACCACTGCAAAAACCCTAACGCCGCCAGCGACGCCTCATCGATATCTATTCCACACCACAAGTCCTAAACCAATCTTGCCAGGTTAGTATTCTTAAACTCTAAATCAAACTGGTCAAGTATATGGTGTGCCTCTTTCGAGATTACAACTTGCCAACTCTGTCACTGTTTTTCATTTCTTCCTTATCCACTCTTTCAAATCCGCTCAATATCTTCTTCTTCCATCAAACTCAAACCAAACCCACTTCTTCATTTCTTCATCACCAAACCATTACCTTTTCCCGCAGAAAAACCACTCTAAAAACCCATTGTTCCGGTTCACAACAAAACCCCCAACAACAACAAAGCCATCAGAAGAAGAAACCGTTTAATACCAATGATACTGATTCCGATGGTGAAAAGGGTTATGACCCTGTTGGGTTTCTCGTCAAACGTGGCATTTCTCATAAAGCATTTGCTCAGTTTCTCCGCAAAAGGCAAGTAATTTGGTTGCCGTTTTGTAGAATTTTTGTTTGGATTATCTGGGTGTGTTTTGTTTTTGCGCTTCTCTTAGAAAGTTTCATTCTTTAGTAGAAGATGTAATTGTTATTATCTGGGTGTGTTGTGTTTTATTAACAGAAGAGTAAGTGTTTTTTCTAAGAACATTGCCTACAACAATCTAAAGTGTAGGTTCGGTTGTTTTCTCTGATGTAGAATTGATTTTGCTTCTACAATTGATTCCTACTAAATCTAGGATTTCTAGCTTTCGAGTTTAGATATGATTTTCACACTGAAATTTTTTGTTCAAATCATATTTACATAAATATATCCAAACATAAATCACTTTACATTTAACTCACTTTTGAACAAAATCAATTCACTTAGAACTAATTTTCGTCACCGTAGAACCAAACAGACATTAATACCTGAATGATGAGACTTATGCTTAAGGTCTGTGAGTCTTCATTTATGGGGTCAATTAATCTTCAAGTCGTGTAACTATCACCGAATAGAAAGGTGCAGAGAAACTTATTTGTTTTCAATTTTTGCTGTACTACCGAATTACACAGCTATGTTAGGAACCTACTTTTGTTTTTTGGTGTGTAGGAAATTTGATGCAGGGAACTTAAGATGCTAGTTTTCATTTTTTCTTTGTAGATATAAAGCGTTGAAAGACCTGAAAGATGAAATTTTGAAACGACACATGAACTTCAAAGAGATGGCTTCTGGGTTAGTTTTATTACATGGCATTAACTTTAGTGTATCACTGTGTATTCTGATCATCAACTATAACATGTATTTTCCTATTAGGTTTCTTTGAATATTTTAACTATATCAATTCAATCAACCGTAGTTGGACGATAGAAACTACGACATGTTTTATGTTCCGATATGTTTTTGAAATTATGATAATAATCCTTGCGGTTGTAGCTGTGAGCGAATGGAGGTCAGTCCAATTTAGTATTTTTATATGATCAAATATTAATCATAGGTTTGCGTAGGGAAAGGTGGAGGAAATTGTATGGAGCAAAGTAAAAAGAATGTAACGATACAATTGTATGCAGCCACAATTGAATTTTCATCACCATAATTGAATTTGAATTTGACGAATATAAATAATATTGAGGTTGATTATTTAATTTTAATTGTTATGCATATGTATAAATTATGGGTCATTTATTTGTTGTCTCTTAACTCAGTTTCGTAGAGGTGAAGAAACCAATATTTTGGTAATGGAGAAGAAGAAAAATATAGAAATTGTTTACATCTATTATACCGTAATACAATGTGATTATAGTGAATACAAATAACAATGAACATAAATATTTAATTTTAGTGATTACCCATGTAGATGTAACTTATTTGTCATTCATTTACATTCTTTTAACTCTGTGGCTAAGTGATAAAGAAACGTGAAATTTGGTGATAGAGAAGAAACATATTGAATATATTTACATCTAACTTACCATAATTAAATGTGAAAGTGTTAAATTTCAATAAATTCTAGCTCGATTATTTATTTTAATCATTACATATTTTTTATAAAAAATATGTCATGGATTATAGTCTTTTAACTTTGTTTTTTAGTCGGGAAAAATATAATATTTTGTGATGGGTCAAAAAACTAAAATATAATTAATTTTTTACATAGACTATATATAGTCTATTATGTTTTTACTTAGTGATAAAAAATATAAAACTTTTTGATTGTGAAGAAAAATATTGAAAATTTTTAGATGTAATATACCATAAGTGAATTTGAATACAACGAATACAAATAATATTGAGGTTGATTATTTAATTTTAGTTGTTATGCATATGTATAAATTATGGGTCATTCATTTGTTGTCTCTTAACTTAGTTTCTTAGAGGTGAAGAAACCAATATTTTGGTGATGGAGAAGAAGAAAAATATAGAAATTGTTTACATCTATTATACCATAATACAATGTGATTATAGTGAATACAAATAACACTGAGCTTAAATTTTTGATTTTAGTGATTACCCATGTAGATATAATTTATTTGTCATTCATTTACATTCTTTTAACTCTGTGGCTTAGTGATAAAGAAACGTGAAATTTGGTGATGGAGAAGAAAAATATTGAATATATTTACATCTAAATTACCATAATTCAATGTGAAAGTGATAGATCTCAATAAATTCTAGCTTGATTATTTATATTAATTATTACCTATTTTTTATAAAAAATATGTCATGGATTATAGTCTTTTAACTTTGTTTTTTAGTTGGGAAAAATATAAAATTTTGTGATAGAGTAAAAAACTAAAATATAATTAATTTTTTACATAGACTATATATAGTCTATTATGTTTTTACTTAGTGATAAAAAATATAAAACTTTTTGATTGTGAAGAAAAATATTGAAAATTTTTAAATGTAATATATCATAAGTGAATTTGAATACGACGAATATAAATAATATTGAGATTGATTATTTAATTTTAATTGTTATGCATACGTATAAATTATGAGTCATTCATTTGTTGTCTCTTAACTCATTTTTTAGAGGTGAAGAAACCAATATTTTGGTGATGGTGAAGAAGAAAAATATAGAAATTATTTACATCTATTGTACCATAATACAATGTGATTATAGTGAATACAAATAACATTGAGCCTAAATATTTAATTTTAGTGATTACCCATGTAGATATAATTTATTTATCATTCATTTACAGTCTTTTAACTTCTTGGCTTAGTGATGAAGAAATGTGAAATTTGGTGATGGAGAAGAAACATATTGAATATATTTACATATAAATTACCATAATTAAATTTGAAAGTGGTAAATATCAATAAATTCTAGCTTGATTATTTATTTTAATTATTACCTATTTTGTGCAAAAATATGTCATGGATTATAGTCTTATAACTTTGTTTTTTAGTTGGGAAAAACATAAAATTTTGTGATGGAGTAAAAAATTACATATAAGTAATTTTTTACATAGACTATATATAGTATATTATTTTTTTAGCCTAGTGATAAAAAATATAAAACTTTGGAATGTGAAAAAAAATATTGAACATTTTTAGATGTAATATACCATAAGTGAATTTGAATACAACGAATATAAATAATATTGAGGATGATTATTTAATTTTAGTTGATATGCCTATGTATAAATTATAGGTCATTCATTTGTTGTCTCTTAATTTAGTTTCGTAGAGGTGAAGAAACCAATATTTTGGTTATGGAAAAGGAGAAAAATATCGAAATTGTTTACATCTATTATACCATAATACAATGTGATTATGGTGAATACAAATAACACTGGGCTTAAATTTTTGATTTTAGTGATTACCCATGTAGTTATAATTTATTTGTCATTCATTTATAGACTTTTAACTCTGTGGCTTAGTGATAATGAAACGTGAAATTTGGTGATGGAGAAGAAACATATTGAATATATTTACATCTAAATTACTATAATTCAATGTGAAAGTGATAAATTTCAATAAATTCTAGCTTGATTATTTATTTTAATTATTACCTATTTTGTTTAAAAAATATGTCATGGATTATAGTCTTTTAATTTTGTTTTTTAGTTGGGAAAAACATAAAATTTTGTGATGGAGTAAAAAACTAAAATATAATTAATTTTTTACATAGACTATATTTGGTCTATTATTTTTTTGCTTAGTGATAAAACATATAAAACTTTTTGATTGTGAAGAGAAATATTGAAAATTTTTAGATGTAATATACCATAAGTGAATTTGAATTTGACGAATATAAATAATATTGAGGTTGATTATTTAATTTTAATTGTTATGTATATGTATAAATTATGGGTCATTCATTTGTTGTCTCTTAACTCAGTTTCATAGAGGTGAAGAAACAAATATTTTGGTAATGCAGAAGAAGAAAAATATTGAAGTTGTTTACATCTTTTATAATGTAATACAATGTGATTATAGTTAATACAAATAAAATTAAGCCTAAATATTTAATTTTAGTGATTACCCATGTAGATATAATTTATTTGTCATTCTTTTACAGTCTTATAACTCTGTGGCTTAGTGACGAAGAAACGTGAAATTTGGTGATGGAGAAGAAATATATTGAATATATTTACATCTAACTTACCATAATTAAATATGAAAGTGATAAATTTCAATAAATTCTAGCTTGATTATTTATTTTAATTATTACCTATTTTGTATAAAAAATATGTCATGGATTATAGTCTTTTAACTTTGTTTTTTAGTTGGGAAAAAACATAAAATTTTGTGATGGGGTAAAAAACTAAAATATAATTAATTTTTTACATAGACTATATATAGTCTATTATGTATTTACTTAGTGATAAAAAATATAAAACTTTTTGATTGTAAAGAAAAATATTGAAAATTTTTAGATGTAATATACCATAAGTGAATTTGAATACAACGAATACAAATAATATTGAGGTTGATTACTTAATTTTAGTTGTTATGCATATGTATAAATTATGGGTCATTCATTTGTTGTCTCTTAACTTAGTTTCTTAGAGGTGAAGAAACCAATATTTTGGTGATGGAGAAGAAGAAAAATATAGAAATTGTTTACATCTATTATACCGTAATACAATGTGATTATGGTGAATTTAAATAACACTGAGCCTAAATATTTAATTTTATTGATTACCCATGTAGATATAATTTATTTCTCATTCATTTACAGTCTTTAAACTCTGTGGCTTAGTGATAAAGAAACGTGAAATTTGGTGATGGAGAAGAAACATATTGAATATATTTACATCTAAATTACCATAATTCAATGTGAAAGTGATAAATTTTAATAAATTCTAGCTTGATTATTTATTTTAATTATTACCTATTTTGTATAAAATATAAGTCATGGATTATAGTCTTTTAACTTTGTTTTTTAGTTGTGAAAAACATAAAATTTTGTGATGGAGTAAAAAATTAAATAAAACTAATTTTTTACATAGACTATATATAGTCTATTTTTTTTTAGCTTAGTGATAAAAAATACAAAACTTTGGGATGTGAAAAAAAATATTGAACATTTTTAGATGTAATATACCATAAGTGAATTTGAATACGACGGGTATAAATAATATTGATGTTGATTATTTAATTTTAATTGTTATGCATATGTATAAATTATGGGTCATTCATTTGTTGTCTCTTAACTTAGTTTCTTAGAGGTGAAGAAACCAATATTTTGGTGATGGAGAAGAAGAAAAATATAGAAATTGTTTACATCTATTATACCATAATACAATGTGATTATGGTGAATATAAATAACACAGAGCCTAAATATTTAATTTTATTGATTACCCATGTAGATTTAATTTACTTGTCATTTATTTAGTGTCTATTAACTCTGTGGCTTAGTGATGAAGAAACGTGAAATTTGGTGACGGAGAAGAAATATATTGAATATGTTTACATCTAAATTACCATAATTCAATGTGAAAGTGATAAATTTCAATAAATTCTAGCTTGATTATTTATTTTAATTATTACCTATTTTGTATAAAAAATATGTCATGGATTATAGTCTTTTAACTTTGTTTTTTAGTTGGGAAAAACATAAAATTTTGTGATGGAGAAAAAAATTAAATATAATTAATTTCTTACATAAACTATATATAGTCTATTATTTTTAGCTTAGTGATAAAAAATATAAAACTTTGGGATGTGTTAAAAAATATTGAACATTTTTAGGTGTAATATACCATAAGTGAATTTGAATACGACGAATATAAATAATATTGAGGTTGATTATTTAATTTTAATTGTTATGTATATGTATAAATTATGGGTCATTTATTTGTTGTCTCTTAACTTAGTTTCTTAGAGGTGAAGAAACCAATATTTTGGTGATGGAGAAGAAGAAAAATATAGAACTTATTTACATCTATTATACGGTAATACAATGTGATTATAATGAATTCAAATAACATTGAGCCTAAATATATAATTTTATTGATTACCCATGTAGATATAATTTATTTGTCATTCATTTATAGTCTATTAACTCTGTGGCTTAGTGATAAAGAAACGTGAAATTTGGTGATGGAGAAGAAACATAATGAATATATTTACATCTAAATTACCATAATTCAATGTGAAAGTGATAAATTTAAATAAATTCTAGCTTGATTATTTATTTTAATTATTTTCTATTTTGTATAAAATATAAGTCATGGATTATTGTCTTTTAACTTTGTTTTTTAGTTGTGAAAATAATAAAATTTTGTGATGGAGTAAAAAATTAAATAAAATTAATTTTTTACATAAACTATATATAGTCTATTATTTTTTTAGCTTAGTGATAAAAAATATAAAACTTTGGGATGTGAAAAAAAATATTGAACATTTTTAGATGTAATATACCATAAGTGAATTTGAATACGACGGATATAAATAATATTGATGTTGATTATTTAATTTTAATTGTTATGCATATGTATAAATTATTGGTCATTCATTTGTTGTCTCTTAACTTAGTTTGTTAGAGGTGAAGAAACCAATATTTTGGTGATGGAGAAGAAGAAAAATATAGAAATTGTTTACATCTATTATACCATAATACAATGTGATTATGGTGAATATAAATAACACAGAGCCTAAATATTTAATTTTATTTATTACCCATGTAGATATAATTTACTTGTCATTCATTTAGAGTCTATTAACTCTGTGGCTTAGTGACGAAGAAACGTGAAATTTGGTGACGGGGAAGAAATATATTGAATATGTTTACATCTAAATTAACATAATTCAATGTGAAAGTGTTAAATTTAAATAAATTCTAGCTTGATTATTTATTTTAATTATTACCTATTTTGTATAAAAAATATGTCATGGATTATAGTTTTTTAACTTTGTTTTTTAATTGGGAAAAACATAAAATTTTGTGATGGAGTAAAAAATTAAATATAATTAATTTCTTACATAAACTATATATAGTCTATTATTTTTAGCTTAGTGATAAAAAATATAAAACTTTGGGATGTGTTAAAAAATATTGAACATTTTTAGGTGTAATATACCATAAGTGAATTTGAATACAACGAATACAAATAATATTGAGGTTGATTACTTAATTTTAGTTGTTATGCATATGTATAAATTATGGGTCATTCATTTGTTGTCTCTTAACTCAGTTTCTTAGAGGTGAAGAAACCAATATTTTGGTGATGGAGAAGAAGAAAAATATAGAAATTGTTTACATATATTATAACATAATACAATGTGATTATAGTGAATACAAATAACACTGAGCCTAAATATTTAATTTTATTGATTACCCATGTAGATATAATTTATTTCTCATTCATTTACAGTCTTTAAACTCTGTGGCTTAGTGATAAAGAAACGTGAAATTTGGTTATGGAGAAGAAACATAATGAATATATTTACATCTAAATTACCATAATTCAATGTGAAAGTGATAAATTTCAATAAATTCTAGCTTGATTATTTATTTTAATTATTACCTATTTTGTATAAAATATAAGTCATGGATTATTGTCTTTTAACTTTGTTTTTTAGTTGTGAAAATAATAAAATTTTGTGATGGAGTAAAAAATTAAATAAAATTAATTTTTTACATAAACTATATATATTCTATTATTTTTTTAGCTTAGTGATAAAAAATATAAAACTTTGGGATGTGAAAAAAAATATTGAACATTTTTAGATGTAATATACCATAAGTGAATTTGAATACGACGGGTATAAATAATATTGATGTTGATTATTTAATTTTAATTGTTATGCATATGTATAAATTATGGATCATTCATTTGTTGTCTCTTAACTTAGTTTCTTAGAGGTGAAGAAACCAATATTTTGGTGATGGAGAAGAAGAAAAATATAGAAATTGTTTACATCTATTATACCATAATACAATGTGATTATGGTGAATATAAATAACACTGAGCCTAAATATTGAATTTTATTTATTACCCATGTAGATATAATTTACTTGTCATTCATTTAGAGTCTATTAACTCTGTGGCTTAGTGACGAAGAAACGTGAAATTTGGTGACGGAGAAGAAATATATTGAATATGTTTACATCTAAATTAACATAATTCAATGTGAAAGTGATAAATTTAAATAAATTCTAGCTTGATTATTTATTTTAATTATTACCTATTTTGTATAAACAATATGTCATGGATTATAGTCTATTAACTTTGTTTTTTAGTTGTGAAAAACATAAAATTTTGTGATGGAGTAAAAAATTAAATAAAACTAATATTTTACATAGACTATATATAGTCTATTATTTTTTTAGCTTATTGATAAAAAAAATAAAACTTTGGGATGTGAAAAAAAATATTGAACATTTTTAGATGTAATATACCATTAGTGAATTTGAATACGACGGATATAAATAATATTGATGTTGATTATTTAATTTTAATTGTTATGCATATGTATAAATTATGGGTCAATTATTTGTTGTCTCTTAACTCAGTTTGTTAGAGGTGAAGAAACCAATATTTTGGTGATGGAGAAGAAGAAAAATATAGAAATTGTTTACATCTATTATACCATAATACAATGTGATTATAGTGAATACAAATAACACAGAGCTTAAATTTTTGATTTTAGTGATTAGCCATGTAGATATAATTTATTTCTCATTCATTTATAGTCTTTTAACTCTGTGGCTAAGTGATAAAGAAACGTAAAAATTTGGTGATGGAGAAGAAACATATTGAATATATTTACATCTAAATTACCATAATTCAATGTGAAAGTGATAAATTTCAATAAATTCTAGCTTGATTATTTATTTTAATTATTACCTATTTTGTATAAAATATAAGTCATGGATTATAGTCTTTTAACTTTGTTTTTTAGTTGTGAAAAACATAAAATTTTGTGATGGAGTAAAAAATTAAATAAAACTAATTTTTTACATAGACTATATATAGTCTATTTTTTTTAGCTTATTGATAAAAAATATAAAACTTTGGGATGTGAAAAAAAAATATTGAACATTTTTAGATGTAATATACCATAAGTGAATTTGATTACGACGGATATAAATAATATTAATGTTGATTATTTAATTCTAATTGTTATGCATATGTATAAATTATGGGTCATTCATTTGTTGTCTCTTAACTCAGTTTCTTAGAGGTGAAGAAACCAATATTTTGGTGATGGAGAAGAAGAAAAATATTGAAATTGTTTACATCTATTATACCATAATACAATGTGATTATGGTGAATATAAATAACACTGAGCCTAAATATTTAATTTTATTGATTACCCATGTAGATATAATTTACTTGTCATTCATTTAGAGTCTATTAACTCTGTGGCTTAGTGACGAAGAAACGTGAAATTTGGTGACGAAGAAGAAATATATTGAATATGTTTACATCTAAATTACCATAATTAAATGTGAAAGTGATAAATTTCAATAAATTCTAGCTTGATTATTTATTTTAATTATTACCTATTTTGTATAAAAAATATGTCATGGATTATAGTCTTTTAACTTTGTTTTTTAGTTGGGAAAAACATAAAATTTTGTGATGGAGTAAAAAATTAAATATAATTAATTTCTTACATAATCTATATATAGTCTATTATTTTTAGCTTAGTGATAAAAAATATAAAACTTTAGGATGTGTTAAAAAATATTGAACATTTTTAGGTGTAATATACCATAAGTGAATTTGAATACGACGAATATAAATAATATTGAGGTTGATTATTTAATTTTAATTGTTATGTATATGTATAAATTATGCGTCATTTATTTGTTGTCTCTTAACTTAGTTTCTTAGAGGTGAAGAAACCAATATTTTGGTGATGGAGAAGAAGAAAAATATAGAAATTATTTACATCTATTATACGGTAATACAATGTGATTATAATGAATTCAAATAACATTGAGCCTAAATATATAATTTTATTGATTACCCATGTAGATATAATTTATTTGTCATTCATTTATAGTCTATTAACTCTGTGGCTTAGTGATAAAGAAACGTGAAATTTGGTTATGGAGAAGAAACATAATGAATATATTTACATCTAAATTACCATAATTCAATGTGAAAGTGATAAATTTCAATAAATTCTAGCTTGATTATTTATTTTAATTATTTTCTATTTTGTATAAAATATAAGTCATGGATTATTGTCTTTTAACTTTGTTTTTTAGTTGTGAAAATAATAAAATTTTGTGATGGAGTAAAAAATTAAATAAAATTAATTTTTTACATAAACTATATATAGTCTATTATTTTTTTAGCTTAGTGATAAAAAATATAAAACTTTGGGATGTGAAAAAAAATATTGAACATTTTTAGATGTAATATACCATAAGTGAATTTGAATACGACGAATATAAATAATATTGATGTTGATTATTTAATTTTAATTGTTATGCATATGTATAAATTATGGGTCATTCATTTGTTGTCTCTTAACTTAGTTTCTTAGAGGTGAAGAAACCAATATTTTGGTGATGGAGAAGAACAAAAATATAGAAATTGTTTACATCTATTATACCATAATACAATGTGATTATGGTGAATATAAATAACACTGAGCCTAAATATTGAATTTTATTTATTACCCATGTAGATATAATTTACTTGTCATTCATTTAGAGTCTATTAACTCTGTGGCTTAGTGACGAAGAAACGTGAAATTTGGTGACGGAGAAGAAATATATTGAATATGTTTACATCTAAATTAACATAATTCAATGTGAAAGTGATAAATTTAAATAAATTCTAGCTTGATTATTTATTTTAATTATTACCTATTTTGTATAAACAATATGTCATGGATTATAGTCTATTAACTTTGTTTTTTAGTTGTGAAAAACATAAAATTTTGTGATGGAGTAAAAAATTAAATAAAACTAATATTTTACATAGACTATATATAGTCTATTATTTTTTTAGCTTATTGATAAAAAAAAATAAAACTTTGGGATGTGAAAAAAAATATTGAACATTTTTAGATGTAATATACCATTAGTGAATTTGAATACGACGGATATAAATAATATTGATGTTGATTATTTAATTTTAATTGTTATGCATATGTATAAATTATGGGTCAATTATTTTTTGTCTCTTAACTCAGTTTGTTAGAGGTGAAGAAACCAATATTTTGGTGATGGAGAAGAAGAAAAATATAGAAATTGTTTACATCTATTATACCATAATACAATGTGATTATAGTGAATACAAATAACACAAAGCTTAAATTTTTGATTTTAGTCATTAGCCATGTAGATATAATTTATTTCTCATTCATTTATAGTCTTTTAACTCTGTGGCTAAGTGATAAAGAAACGTAAAAATTTGGTGATGGAGAAGAAACATATTGAATATATTTACATCTAAATTACCATAATTCAATGTGAAAGTGATAAATTTCAATAAATTCTAGCTTGATTATTTATTTTAATTATTACCTATTTTGTATAAAATATAAGTCATGGATTATAGTCTTTTAACTTTGTTTTTTAGTTGTGAAAAACATAAAATTTTGTGATGGAGTAAAAAATTAAATAAAACTAATTTTTTACATAGACTATATATAGTCTATTTTTTTTAGCTTATTGATAAAAAATATAAAACTTTGGGATGTGAAAAAAAAATATTGAACATTTTTAGATGTAATATACCATAAGTGAATTTGATTACGACGGATATAAATAATATTAATGTTGATTATTTAATTCTAATTGTTATGCATATGTATAAATTATGGGTCATTCATTTGTTGTCTCTTAACTCAGTTTCTTAGAGGTGAAGAAACCAATATTTTGGTGTTGGAGAAGAAGAAAAATATTGAAATTGTTTACATCTATTATACCATAATACAATGTGATTATGGTGAATATAAATAACACTGAGCCTAAATATTTAATTTTATTGATTACCCATGTAGATATAATTTACTTGTCATTCATTTAGAGTCTATTAACTCTGTGGCTTAGTGACGAAGAAACGTGAAATTTGGTGACGAAGAAGAAATATATTGAATATGTTTACATCTAAATTACCATAATTAAATGTGAAAGTGATAAATTTCAATAAATTCTAGCTTGATTATTTATTTTAATTATTACCTATTTTGTATAAAAAATATGTCATGGATTATAGTCTTTTAACTTTGTTTTTTAGTTGGGAAAAACATAAAATTTTGTGATGGAGTAAAAAATTAAATATAATTAATTTCTTACATAATCTATATATAGTCTATTATTTTTAGCTTAGTGATAAAAAATATAAAACTTTAGGATGTGTTAAAAAATATTGAACATTTTTAGGTGTAATATACCATAAGTGAATTTGAATACGACGAATATAAATAATATTGAGGTTGATTATTTAATTTTAATTGTTATGTATATGTATAAATTATGCGTCATTTATTTGTTGTCTCTTAACTTAGTTTCTTAGAGGTGAAGAAACCAATATTTTGGTGATGGAGAAGAAGAAAAATATAGAAATTATTTACATCTATTATACGGTAATACAATGTGATTATAATGAATTCAAATAACATTGAGCCTAAATATATAATTTTATTGATTACCCATGTAGATATAATTTATTTGTCATTCATTTATAGTCTATTAACTCTGTGGCTTAGTGATAAAGAAACGTGAAATTTGGTTATGGAGAAGAAACATAATGAATATATTTACATCTAAATTACCATAATTCAATGTGAAAGTGATAAATTTCAATAAATTCTAGCTTGATTATTTATTTTAATTATTTTCTATTTTGTATAAAATATAAGTCATGGATTATTGTCTTTTAACTTTGTTTTTTAGTTGTGAAAATAATAAAATTTTGTGATGGAGTAAAAAATTAAATAAAATTAATTTTTTACATAAACTATATATAGTCTATTATTTTTTTAGCTTAGTGATAAAAAATATAAAACTTTGGGATGTGAAAAAAAATATTGAACATTTTTAGATGTAATATACCATAAGTGAATTTGAATACGACGAATATAAATAATATTGATGTTGATTATTTAATTTTAATTGTTATGCATATGTATAAATTATGGGTCATTCATTTGTTGTCTCTTAACTTAGTTTCTTAGAGGTGAAGAAACCAATATTTTGGTGATGGAGAAGAAGAAAAATATAGAAATTGTTTACATCTATTATACCATAATACAATGTGATTATGGTGAATATAAATAACACTGAGCCTAAATATTGAATTTTATTTATTACCCATGTAGATATAATTTACTTGTCATTCATTTAGAGTCTATTAACTCTGTGGCTTAGTGACGAAGAAACGTGAAATTTGGTGACGGAGAAGAAATATATTGAATATGTTTACATCTAAATTAACATAATTCAATGTGAAAGTGATAAATTTAAATAAATTCTAGCTTGATTATTTATTTTAATTATTACCTATTTTGTATAAACAATATGTCATGGATTATAGTCTATTAACTTTGTTTTTTAGTTGTGAAAAACATAAAATTTTGTGATGGAGTAAAAAATTAAATAAAACTAATATTTTACATAGACTATATATAGTCTATTATTTTTTTAGCTTATTGATAAAAAAAAATAAAACTTTGGGATGTGAAAAAAAATATTGAACATTTTTAGATGTAATATACCATTAGTGAATTTGAATACGACGGATATAAATAATATTGATGTTGATTATTTAATTTTAATTGTTATGCATATGTATAAATTATGGGTCAATTATTTTTTGTCTCTTAACTCAGTTTGTTAGAGGTGAAGAAACCAATATTTTGGTGATGGAGAAGAAGAAAAATATAGAAATTGTTTACATCTATTATACCATAATACAATGTGATTATAGTGAATACAAATAACACAAAGCTTAAATTTTTGATTTTAGTCATTAGCCATGTAGATATAATTTATTTCTCATTCATTTATAGTCTTTTAACTCTGTGGCTAAGTGATAAAGAAACGTAAAAATTTGGTGATGGAGAAGAAACATATTGAATATATTTACATCTAAATTACCATAATTCAATGTGAAAGTGATAAATTTCAATAAATTCTAGCTTGATTATTTATTTTAATTATTACCTATTTTGTATAAAATATAAGTCATGGATTATAGTCTTTTAACTTTGTTTTTTAGTTGTGAAAAACATAAAATTTTGTGATGGAGTAAAAAATTAAATAAAACTAATTTTTTACATAGACTATATATAGTCTATTTTTTTTAGCTTATTGATAAAAAATATAAAACTTTGGGATGTGAAAAAAAAATATTGAACATTTTTAGATGTAATATACCATAAGTGAATTTGATTACGACGGATATAAATAATATTAATGTTGATTATTTAATTCTAATTGTTATGCATATGTATAAATTATGGGTCATTCATTTGTTGTCTCTTAATTTTGTTTCTTAGAGGTGAAGAAACCAATATTTTGGTGATGGAGAAGAAGAAAAATATTGAAATTGTTTACATCTATTATACCATAATACAATGTGATTATGGTGAATATAAATAACACTGAGCCTAAATATTTAATTTTATTGATTACCCATGTAGATATAATTTACTTGTCATTCATTTAGAGTCTATTAACTCTGTGGCTTAGTGACAAAGAAACGTGAAATTTGGTGACGAAGAAGAAATATATTGAATATGTTTACATCTAAATTACCATAATTAAATGTGAAAGTGATAAATTTCAATAAATTCTAGCTTGATTATTTATTTTAATTATTACCTATTTTGTATAAAAAATATGTCATGGATTATAGTCTTTTAACTTTGTTTTTTAGTTGGGAAAAACATAATATTTTGTGATGGAGTAAAAAATTAAATATAATTCATTTTTTACATAAACTATATATAGTCTATTATTTTTAGCTTAGTGATAAAAAATATAAAACTTTGGGATGTGATAAAAAATATTGAACATTTTTAGATGTAATATACCATAAGTGAAATTGAATACGACGAATATAAATAATATAGAGGTTGATTATTTAATTTTAACTGTTATGCATATGTATAAACTATGGGTCATTTATTTGTTGTCTCTTAACTCAGTTTCTTAGAGGTGAATAAACCAATATTTTGGCGATGGAGAAGAAGAAAAATATAGAAATTGTTTACATCTATTATACCGTAATACAATGTGATTATATTGAATACAAATAACACTGAGCTTAAATTTTTTATTTTAGTGATTACCCATGTAGATATAATTTATTTCTCATTCATTTACAGTCTTTTAACTCTGTGGCTTAGTGATAAAGAAACGTGAAATTTGGTGATAGAGAAGAAACATATTGAATATATTTACATCTAAATTACCATAATTCAATGTGAAAGTGGTAAATTTCAATAAATTCTAGCTTGATTATTTATTTCAATTATTACCTATTTTGTATAAAATATATGTCATCGATTCTAGTCTTTTAACTTTGTTTTTTTATTGTGAAAAACATAAAATTTTGTGATGGAGTAAAAAATTAAATTTAATTAATTTGTTAGATAAACTATATATAGTCTATTATTTTTTTAGCTAAGTGATAAAAAATATAAAACTTTGGGATGTGAAAATAAATATTGAACATTTTTAGATGTAATATACCATAAGTGAATTTGAATATGACGAATATAACTAAGATTGAGGTTGATTATTTAATTTTAATTGTTATGCATATGTATAAATTATGGGTCATTCATGTGTTGTCTCTTAACTCAGTTTCTTAGAGGTGAAGAAACCAATATTTTGGCGATGGAGAAGAAGAAAAATATAGAAGTTGTTTACATCTATTATACCATAATACAATGTGATTATAGTGAATACAAATAACACTGAGCTTAAATTTTTTATTTTAGTGATTAACCATGTAGATATAATTTATTTCTCATTCATTTACAGTCTTTTAACTCTGTGGCTTAGTGATAAAGAAACGTGAAATTTGGTGATGGAGAAGAAACATATTGAATATATTTACATCTAAATTACCATAATTCAATGTGAAAGTGATAAATTTCAATAAATTCTAGCTTGATTATTTATTTTAATTATTACCTATTTTGTATAAAATATATGTCATGGATTATAGTCTTTTAACTTTGTTTTTTAGTTGTGAAAACATTAATTTTTTGATGGAGTAAAAAATTAAATAAAACTAATTTTTTACATAGACTATATATAGTATATAATTTTTTTAGCTTAGTGATAAAAAATATAAAACTTTGGGATGTGAAACAAAATATTGAACATTTTTAGATGTAATATACCATTAGTGAATTTGAATACGACGGATATAAATAATATTGAGGTTGATTATTTAATTTTAATTGTTATGCATGTGTATAAATTATGGGTCATTCATTTGTTGTCTCTTAACTCAGTTTCTTAGAGGTGAAGAAACCAATATTTTGGTGATGGAGAAGAAGAAAAATATAGAAATTGTTTACATCTATTATACCATAATACAATCTGATTATAATGAATTCAAATAACATTGAGCCTAAATATATAATTTGATTGATTACCCATGTAGATATAATTTATTTGTCATTCATTTATAGTCTATTAACTCTGTGGCTTAGTGATGAAGAAACGTGAAATTTGGTGACGGAGAAGAAATATATTGAATATGTTTACATCTAAATTACCACAATTCAATGTGAAAGAGATAAATTTCAATAAATTCTAACTTGATTATTTATTCTAATAATTACCTATTTTGTATAAAATATATGTCATGGATTCTAGTCTTTTAACTTTGTTTTTTAGTTGTGAAAAACATAAAATTTTGTGATGGAGTAAAAAATTAAATTAAATTAATTTGTTACATAAACTATATATAGTGTATTATTTTTTTAGCTAAGTGATAAAAAATATAAAACTTTGGGATGTGAAAAAAAATATTGAACATTTTTAGATGTAATATACCATAAGTGAATTTGAATACGACGAATATAAACAATATTGAGGTTGATTATTTAATTTTAATTGTTATGCATATGTATAAATTATGGGTCATTCATTTGTTGTCTCTTAACTCAGTTTCTTAGAGGTGAAGAAACCAATATTTTGGTGATGGAGAAGAAGAAAAATATAGAAATTGTTTACATATATTATAACATAATACAATGTGATTATAGTGAATACAAATAACACTGAGCTTAAATTTTTGATTTTAGTGATTACCCATTTAGTTATAATTTATTTGTCATTCATTACAGGCTTTTAACTCTGTGGCTTAGTGATAAAGAAACGTGAAATTTGGTGATGGAGAAGAAACATATTGAATATATTTACATCTAAATTACCATAATTCAATGTGAAAGTGATAAATTTCAATAAATTCTAGCTTGATTATTTATTTTAATTATTACCTATTTTGTATAAAATATATGTCATGGATTATAGTCTTTTAACTTTGTTTTTTAGTTGTGAAAACATTAATTTTTTGATGGAGTAAAAAATTAAATAAAACTAATTTTTCACATAGACTATATATAGTATATTATTATTTTAGCTTAGTGATAAAAAATATAAAACTTTGGGATGTGAAAAAAAATATTGAACATTTTTAGATGTAATATACCATAAGTGAATTTGAATACGACGGATATAAACAATATTGAGGTTGATTATTTAATTTAAATTGTTATGCATGTGTATAAATTATGGGTCATTCATTTGTTGTCTCTTAACTCAGTTTCTTGGAGGTGAAGAAACCAATATTTTGGTGATGGAGAAGAAGAAAAATATAGAAATTATTTACATCTATTATACCGTAATACAATCTGATTATAATGAATTCAAATAACATTGAGCCTAAATATATAATTTTATTGATTATCCATGTAGATATAATTTATTTGTCATTCATTTATAGTCTATTAACTCTGTGGCTTAGTGACGAAGAAACGTGAAATTTTGTGACAGAGAAGAAATATATTGAATATGTTTACATCTAAATTACCATAATTCAATGTGAAAGTGATAAGTTTCAATAAATTCTAATTTGATTATTTATTCTAATTATTACCTATTTTGTATAAAATATATGTCATGGATTCTAGTCTTTTAACTTAGTTTTTTAGTTGTGAAAAACATAAAATTTTGTGATGGAGTAAAAAATTAAATTTAATTAATTTGTTACATAAACTATATATAGTCTATTATTTTTTTAGCTAAGTGATAAAAAATATAAAACTTTGGGATGTGAAAAAAAATATTGAACATTTTTAGATGTAATATACCATAAGTGAATTTGAATACGACGAATATAAATAATATTGAGGTTGATTATTTAATTTTAATTGTTATGCATATGTATAAATTATGGGTCATTCATTTGTTGTCTCTTAACTCAGTTTCTTAGAGGTGAAGAAACCAATATTTTGGTGATGGAGAAGAAGAAAAATATAGAAATTGTTTACATATATTATAACATAATACAATGTGATTATAGTGAATACAAATAACACTGAGCTTAAACTTTTGATTTTAGTGATTACCCATGTAGATATAATTTATTTCTCATTCATTTACAGTCTTTTAACTCCGTGGCTTAGTGATAAAGAAACGTGAAATTTGGTGATGGTGAAGAAACATATTGAATATATTTACATCTAAATTACCATAATTCAATGTGAAAGTGATAAATTTTAATAAATTCTAGATTGATTATTTATTTTAATTATTACCTATTTTGTATAAAATATATGTCATGGATTCTAGTCTTTTAACTTTGTTTTTTAGTTGTAAAAAACATAAAATTTTGTGATGGAGTAAAAAATTAAATTTAATTAATTTGTTACATAAACTATATATAGTCTATTATTTTTTTTAGCTAAGTGATAAAAAATATAAAACTTTGGGATGTGAAAAAAAATATTGAACATTTTTAGATGTAATATACCATAAGTGAATTTGAATACGACGAATATAAATAATATTGAGGTTGATTATTTAATTTTAATTGTTATGCATATTTATAAATTATGGGTCATTCATTTGTTGTCTCTTAACTCAGTTTCTTAGAGGTGAAGAAACCAATATTTTGGTGATGGAGAAGAAGAAAAATATAGAAATTGTTTACATATATTATAACATAATACAATGTGATTATAGTGAATACAAATAACACTGAGCTTAAATTTTTGATTTTAGTGATTACCCATGTAGATATAATTTATTTCTCATTCATTTATAGTCTTTTAACTCTGTGGCTTAGTGATAAAGAAACGTGAAATTTGGTTATGGAGAAGAAACATAATGAATATATTTACATCTAAATTACCATAATTCAATGTGAAAGTGATAAATTTCAATAAATTCTAGCTTGATTATTTATTTTAATTATTTTCTATTTTGTATAAAATATAAGTCATGGATTATTGTCTTTTAACTTTGTTTTTTAGCTGTGAAAATAATAAAATTTTGTGATGGAGTAAAAAATTAAATAAAATTAATTTTTTACATAAACTATATATAGTTTATAATTTTTTTAGCTTAGTGATAAAAAATATAAAACTTTGGGATGTGAAAAAAAATATTGAACATTTTTAGATGTAATATACCATAAGTGAATTTGAATACGACGGATATAAATAATATTGATGTTGATTATTTAATTTTAATTGTTATGCATATGTATAAATTATGGGTCATTCATTTGTTGTCTCTTAACTTAGTTTCTTAGAGGTGAAGAAACCAATATTTTGGTGAAGGAGAAGAAGAAAAATATAGAAATTGTTTACATCTATTATACCATAATACATTGTGATTATGGTGAATATAAATAACACTGAGCCTAAATATTGAATTGAATTTATTACCCATGTAGATATAATTTACTTGTCATTCATTTAGAGTCTATTAACTCTGTGGCTTAGTGACGAAGAAACGTGAAATTTGGTGACGGAGAAGAAATATATTGAATATGTTTACATCTAAATTAACATAATTCAATGTGAAAGTGATAAATTTAAATAAATTCTAGCTTGATTATTTATTTTAATTATTACCTATTTTGTATAAACAATATGTCATGGATTATAGTCTATTAACTTTGTTTTTTAGTTGTGAAAAACATAAAATTTTGTGATGGAGTAAAAAATTAAATAAAGCTAATATTTTACATAGACTATATATAGTCTATTATTTTTTTAGCTTATTGATAAAAAAAATAAAACTTTGGGATGTGAAAAAAATATTGAACATTTTTAGATGTAATATACCATTAGTGAATTTGAATACGACGGATATAAATAATATTGATGTTGATTATTTAATTTTAATTGTTATGCATATGTATAAATTATGGGTCAATTATTTGTTGTCTCTTAACTCAGTTTGTTAAATGTGAAGAAACCAATATTTTGGTGATGGAGAAGAAGAAAAATATAGAAATTGTTTACATCTATTATACCATAATACAATGTGATTATAGTGAATACAAATAACACAGAGCTTAAATTTTTGATTTTAGTGATTAGCCATGTAGATATAATTTATTTCTCATTCATTTATAGTCTTTTAACTCTGTGGCTAAGTGATAAAGAAACGTAAAAATTTGGTGATGGAGAAGAAACATATTGAATATATTTATATCTAAATTACCATAATTCAATGTGAAAGTGATAAATTTCAATAAATTCTAGCTTGATTATTTATTTTAATTATTACCTATTTTGTATAAAATATAAGTCATGGATTATAGTCTTTTAACTTTGTTTTTTAGTTGTGAAAAACATAAAATTTTGTGATGGAGTAAAAAATTAAATAAAACTAATTTTTTACATAGACTATATATAGTCTATTTTTTTTAGCTTATTGATAAAAAATATAAAACTTTGGGATGTGAAAAAAAAATATTGAACATTTTTAGATGTAATATACCATAAGTGAATTTGATTATGACGGATATAAATAATATTAATGTTGATTATTTAATTCTAATTGTTATGCATATGTATAAATTATGGGTCATTCATTTGTTGTCTCTTAATTTTGTTTCTTAGAGGTGAAGAAACCAATATTTTGGTGATGGAGAAGAAGAAAAATATTGAAATTGTTTACATCTATTATACCATAATACAATGTGATTATGGTGAATATAAATAACACTGAGCCTAAATATTTAATTTTATTGATTACCCATGTAGATATAATTTACTTGTCATTCATTTAGAGTCCATTAACTCTGTGGCTTAGTGACGAAGAAACGTGAAATTTGGTGACGAAGAAGAAATATATTGAATATGTTTACATCTAAATTACCATAATTAAATGTGAAAGTGATAAATTTCAATAAATTCTAGCTTGATTATTTATTTTAATTATTACCTATTTTGTATAAAAAATATGTCATGGATTATAGTCTTTTAACTTTGTTTTTTAGTTGGGAAAAACATAAAATTTTGTGATGGAGTAAAAAATTAAATATAATTCATTTTTTACATAAACTATATATAGTCTATTATTTTTAGCTTAGTGATAAAAAATATAAAACTTTGGGATGTGATAAAAAATATTGAACATTTTTAGATGTAATATACCATAAGTGAAATTGAATACGACAAATATAAATAATATAGAGGTTAATTATTTAATTTTAACTGTTATGCATATGTATAAATTATGGGTCATTTATTTGTTGTCTCTTAACTCAGTTTCTTAGAGGTGAATAAACCAATATTTTGGCGATGGAGAAGAAGAAAAATATAGAAATTGTTTACATCTATTATACCTTAATACAATGTGATTATATTGAATACAAATAACACTGAGCTTAAATTTTTTATTTTAGTGATTACCCATGTAGATATAATTTATTTCTCATTCATTTACAGTCTTTTAACTCTGTGGCTAAGTGATAAAGAAACGTAAAAATTTGGTGATGGAGAAGAAACATATTGAATATATTTATATCTAAATTACCATAATTCAATGTGAAAGTGATAAATTTCAATAAATTCTAGCTTGATTATTTATTTTAATTATTACCTATTTTGTATAAAATATAAGTCATGGATTATAGTCTTTTAACTTTGTTTTTTAGTTGTGAAAAACATAAAATTTTGTGATGGAGTAAAAAATTAAATAAAACTAATTTTTTACATAGACTATATATAGTCTATTTTTTTTAGCTTATTGATAAAAAATATAAAACTTTGGGATGTGAAAAAAAAATATTGAACATTTTTAGATGTAATATACCATAAGTGAATTTGATTATGACGGATATAAATAATATTAATGTTGATTATTTAATTCTAATTGTTATGCATATGTATAAATTATGGGTCATTCATTTGTTGTCTCTTAATTTTGTTTCTTAGAGGTGAAGAAACCAATATTTTGGTGATGGAGAAGAAGAAAAATATTGAAATTGTTTACATCTATTATACCATAATACAATGTGATTATGGTGAATATAAATAACACTGAGCCTAAATATTTAATTTTATTGATTACCCATGTAGATATAATTTACTTGTCATTCATTTAGAGTCCATTAACTCTGTGGCTTAGTGACGAAGAAACGTGAAATTTGGTGACGAAGAAGAAATATATTGAATATGTTTACATCTAAATTACCATAATTAAATGTGAAAGTGATAAATTTCAATAAATTCTAGCTTGATTATTTATTTTAATTATTACCTATTTTGTATAAAAAATATGTCATGGATTATAGTCTTTTAACTTTGTTTTTTAGTTGGGAAAAACATAAAATTTTGTGATGGAGTAAAAAATTAAATATAATTCATTTTTTACATAAACTATATATAGTCTATTATTTTTAGCTTAGTGATAAAAAATATAAAACTTTGGGATGTGATAAAAAATATTGAACATTTTTAGATGTAATATACCATAAGTGAAATTGAATACGACAAATATAAATAATATAGAGGTTAATTATTTAATTTTAACTGTTATGCATATGTATAAATTATGGGTCATTTATTTGTTGTCTCTTAACTCAGTTTCTTAGAGGTGAATAAACCAATATTTTGGCGATGGAGAAGAAGAAAAATATAGAAATTGTTTACATCTATTATACCTTAATACAATGTGATTATATTGAATACAAATAACACTGAGCTTAAATTTTTTATTTTAGTGATTACCCATGTAGATATAATTTATTTCTCATTCATTTACAGTCTTTTAACTCTGTGGCTTAGTGATAAAGAAACGTGAAATTTGGTGATAGAGAAGAAACATATTGAATATATTTACATCTAAATTACCATAATTCAATGTGAAAGTGGTAAATTTCAATAAATTCTAGCTTGATTATTTATTTTAATTATTACCTATTTTGTATAAAAAATATGTCATGGATTATAGTCTTTTAACTTTGTTTTTTAGTTGTGAAAAACATAAAATTTTGTGATGGAGTAAAAAATTAAATTTAATTAATTTGTTAGATAAACTATATATAGTCTATTATTTTTTTAGCAAAGTGATAAAAAATATAAAACTTTGGGATGTGAAAATAAATATTGAACATTTTTAGATGTAATATACCATAAGTGAATTTGAATACGACGAATATAACTAAGATTGAGGTTGATTATTTAATTTCAATTGTTATGCATATGTATAAATTATGGGTCATTCATGTGTTGTCTCTTAACTCAGTTTCTTAGAGGTGAAGAAACCAATATTTTGGCGATGGAGAAGAATAAAAATATAGAAGTTGTTTACATCTATTATACCATAATACAATGTGATTATAGTGAATACAAATAACACTGAGCTTAAATTTTTTATTTTAGTGATTAACCATGTAGATATAATTTATTTCTCATTCATTTACAGTCTTTTAACTCTGTGGCTTAGTAATAAAGAAACGTGAAATTTGGTGATGGAGAAGAAACATATTGAATATATTTACATCTAAATTACCATAATTCAATGTGAAAGTGATAAATTTCAATAAATTCTAGCTTGATTATTTATTTTAATTATTACCTATTTTGTATAAAATATATGTCATGGATTATAGTCTTTTAACTTTGTTTTTTAGTTGTGAAAACATTAATTTTTTGATGGAGTAAAAAATTAAATAAAACTAATTTTTTACATAGACTATATATAGTATATTATTATTTTAGCTTAGTGATAAAAAATATAAAACTTTGGGATGTGAAAAAAAATATTGAACATTTTTAGATGTAATATACCATAAGTGAATTTGAATACGACGGATATAAATAATATTGAGGTTGATTATTTAATTTAAATTGTTATGCATGTGTATAAATTATGGGTCATTCATTTGTTGTCTCTTAACTCAGTTTCTTAGAGGTGAAGAAACCAATATTTTGGTGATGGAGAAGAAGAAAAATATAGAAATTATTTACATCTATTATACCGTAATACAATCTGATTATAATGAATTCAAATAACATTGAGCCTAAATATATAATTTTATTGATTACCCATGTAGATATAATTTATTTGTCATTCATTTATAGTCTATTAACACTGTGGCTTAGTGACGAAGAAACGTGAAATTTTGTGACGGAGAAGAAATATATTGAATATGTTTACATCTAAATTACCATAATTCAATGTGAAAGTGATAAGTTTCAATAAATTCTAATTTGATTATTTATTCTAATTATTACCTATTTTGTATAAAATATATGTCATGGATTATAGTGTTTTAACTTTGTTTTTTAGTTGTGAAAAACATAAAATTTTGTGATGGAGTAAAAAATTAAATTTAATTAATTTGTTACATAAACCATATATAGTCTATTATTTTTTTAGCTAAGTGATAAAAAATATAAAACTTTGGGATGTGAAAAAAAATATTGAACATTTTTAGATGTAATATACCATAAGTGAATTTGAATACGACGAATATAAATAATATTGAGGTTGATTATTTAATTTTAATTGTTATGCATATGTATAAATTATGGGTCATTCATTTGTTGTCTCTTAACTCAGTTTCTTAGAGGTGAAGAAACCAATATTTTGGCGATGGAGAAGAAGAAAAATATAGAAATTGTTTACATCTACTATACCATAATACAATGTGATTATAGTGATTACAAATAACACTGAGCTTAAATTTTTTATTTTAGTGATTACCCATGTAGATATAATTTATTTCTCATTCATTTACAGTCTTTTATCTCTGTGGCTTAGTGATAAAGAAACGTGAAATTTGGTGATGGAGAAGAAACATATTGAATATATTTACATCTAAATTACCATAATTCAATGTGAAAGTGATAAATTTCAATAAATTCTAGCTTTATTATTTATTTTAATTATTACCTATTTTGTATAAAATATATGTCATGGATTATAGTCTTTTAACTTTGTTTTTTAGTTGTGAAAAACATAAATTTTTGATGGAGTAAAAAATTAAATAAAACTAATTTTTTACATAGACTATATATAGTATATTATTTTTTTAGCTTAGTGATACAAAATATAAAACTTTGGGATGTGAAAAAAAATATTGAACATTTTTAGATGTAATATACCATAAGTGAATTTGAATACGACGGATATAAATAATATTGAGGTTGATTATTTAATTTTAATTGTTATGCATGTGTATAAATTATGGGTCATTCATTTGTTGTCTCTTAACTCAGTTTCTTAGAGGTGAAGAAACCAATATTTTGGTGAAGGAAAAGAAGAAAAATATAGAAATTGTTTACATCTATTATACCGTAATACAATCTGATTATAATGAATTCAAATAACATTGAGCCTAAATATATAATTTTATTGATTACCCATGTAGATATGATTTATTTGTCATTCATTTATAGTCTATTAACTCTGTGGCTTAGTGACGAAGAAACGTGAAATTTTGTGACGGAGAAGAAATATATTGAATATGTTTACATCTAAATTACCATAATTCAATGTGAAAGTGATAAGTTTCAAGAAATTCTAACTTGATTATTTATTCTAATTATTACCTATTTTGCATAAAATATATGTCATGGATTCTAGTCTTTTAACTTTGTTTTTTAGTTGTGAAAAACATAAAATTTTGTGATGGAGTAAAAAATTAAATTTAATTAATTTGTTACATAAACTATATATAGTCTATTATTTTTTTAGCTAAGTGATAAAAAATATAAAACTTTGGGATGTGAAAAAAAATATTGAACATTTTTCGATGTAATATACCATAAGTGAATTTGAATACGACGAATATAAATAATATTGAGGTTGATTATTTAATTTTAATTGTTATGCATATGTATAAATTATGGGTCATTCATTTGTTGTCTCTTAACTAAGTTTCTTAGAGGTGAAGAAACCAATATTTTGGTGATGGAGAAGAAGAAAAATATAGAAATTGTTTACATCTACTATACCGTAATACAATGTGATTATAATGAATTCAAATAACATTGAGCCTAAATATATAATTTTATTGATTACCCATGTAGATATAATTTATTTGTCATTCATTTAAAGTCTTTTATCTCTGTGGCTTAGTGATAAAGAAACGTGAAATTTGGTGATGGAGAAGAAACATATTGAATATATTTACATCTAAATTACCATAATTCAATGTGAAAGTGATAAATTTCAATAAATTCTAGCTTGATTATTTATTTTAAATATTACCTATTTTGTATAAAAAGTATGTCATGGATGATAGTCTTTTAATTAAGTATTTTAGTTGGGAAAATTATAAAATTTTGTGATGGAGTAAAAAATTAAATATAATTAATTTTTTACATAAACTATATATAGTCTATTATTTTTTTAGCTTAGTGATAAAAAATATAAAACTTTGGGATGTGATAAAAAATATTGAACATTTTTAGATGTAATATACCATAAATGAATTTGAATACGACGAATATAAATAATATTGAGGTTGATTATTTAATTGTAATTGTTATGCACATGTATAAATTACGGGACATTTATTTGTTGTCTCTTAACTTAGTTTCTTAGAGGTGAAGAAACCAATATTTTGGTTATGGAGAAGAATAAAAATATAGAAATTGTTTACATCTATTATACCGTAATACAATGTGATTATAATGAATTCAAATAACATTGAGCCTAAATATATAATTTTATTGATTACTCATGTAGATATAATTTATTTGTCATTCATTTATAGTCTATTAACTCTGTGGCTTAGTGACGAAGAAACGTGAAATTTTGTGACGAAGAAGAAATATATTGAATATGTTTACATCTAAATTACCATAATTCAATGTGAAAGTGATAAGTTTCAATAAATTCTAACTTGATTATTTATTCTAATTATTACCTATTTTGTATAAAATATATGTCATGGATTCTAGTCTTTTAACTTTGTTTTTTAGTTGTGAAAAACATAAAAATTTTGTGATGGAGTAAAAAATTAAATTTAATTAATTTGTTACATAAACTATATATAGTCTATTATTTTTTTAGCTAAGTGATAAAAAATATAAAACTTTGGGATGTGAAAAAAAATATTGAACATTTTTCGATGTAATATACCATAAGTGAATTTGAATACGACGAATATAAATAATATTGAGGTTGATTATTTAATTTTAATTGTTATGCATATGTATAAATTATGGGTCATTCATTTGTTGTCTCTTAACTCAGTTTCTTAGAGGTGAAGAAACCAATATTTTGGTGATGGAGAAGAAGAAAAATATAGAAATTGTTTACATATATTATAACATAATACAATGTGATTATAGTGAATACAAATAACATTGCGATTAAATTTTTGATTTTAGTGATTACCCATGTAGATATAATTTATTTCTAATTCATTTACAGTCTTTTAACTCTGTGGCTTAGTGATAAAGAAACGTGAAATTTGGTGATGGAGAAGAAACATATTGAATATATTTACATCTAAATTACCATAATTCAATGTGAAAGTGATAAATTTTAATAAATTCTAGATTGATTATTTATTTTAATTATTACCTATTTTGTATAAAATATATGTCATGGATTCTAGTCTTTTAACTTTGTTTTTTAGTTGTAAAAAACATAAAATTTTGTGATGGAGTAAAAAATTAAATTTAATTAATTTGTTACATAAACTATATATAGTCTATTATTTTTTTTAGCTAAGTGATAAAAAATATAAAACTTTGGGATGTGAAAAAAAATATTGAACATTTTTAGATGTAATATACCATAAGTGAATTTGAATACAACGAATATAAATAATATTGAGGTTGATTATTTAATTTTAATTGTTATGCATATGTATAAATTATGGGTCATTCATTTGTTGTCTCTTAACTAAGTTTCTTAGAGGTGAAGAAACCAATATTTTGGCGATGGAGAAGAAGAAAAATATAGAAATTGTTTACATCTACTATACCATAATACAATGTGATTATAGTGATTACAAATAACACTGAGCTTAAATTTTTTATTTTAGTGATTACCCATGTAGATATAATTTATTTCTCATTCATTTACAGTCTTTTATCTCTGTGGCTTAGTGATAAAGAAACGTGAAATTTGGTGATGGAGAAGAAACATATTGAATATATTTACATCTAAATTACCATAATTCAATGTGAAAGTGATAAATTTCAATAAATTCTAGCTTTATTATTTATTTTAATTATTACCTATTTTGTATAAAATATATGTCATGGATTATAGTCTTTTAACTTTGTTTTTTAGTTGTGAAAAACATAAATTTTTTGATGGAGTAAAAAATTAAATAAAACTAATTTTTTACATAGACTATATATAGTATATTATTTTTTTAGCTTAGTGATACAAAATATAAAACTTTGGGATGTGAAAAAAAATATTGAACATTTTTAGATGTAATATACCATAAGTGAATTTGAATACGACGGATATAAATAATATTGAGGTTGATTATTTAATTTTAATTGTTATGCATGTGTATAAATTATGGGTCATTCATTTGTTGTCTCTTAACTCAGTTTCTTAGAGGTGAAGAAACCAATATTTTGGTGAAGGAAAAGAAGAAAAATATAGAAATTGTTTACATCTATTATACCGTAATACAATCTGATTATAATGAATTCAAATAACATTGAGCCTAAATATATAATTTTATTGATTACCCATGTAGATATGATTTATTTGTCATTCATTTATAGTCTATTAACTCTGTGGCTTAGTGACGAAGAAACGTGAAATTTTGTGACGGAGAAGAAATATATTGAATATGTTTACATCTAAATTACCATAATTCAATGTGAAAGTGATAAGTTTCAAGAAATTCTAACTTGATTATTTATTCTAATTATTACCTATTTTGTATAAAATATATGTCATGGATTCTAGTCTTTTAACTTTGTTTTTTAGTTGTGAAAAACATAAAATTTTGTGATGGAGTAAAAAATTAAATTTAATTAATTTGTTACATAAACTATATATAGTCTATTATTTTTTTAGCTAAGTGATAAAAAATATAAAACTTTGGGATGTGAAAAAAAATATTGAACATTTTTCGATGTAATATACCATAAGTGAATTTGAATACGACGAATATAAATAATATTGAGGTTGATTATTTAATTTTAATTGTTATGCATATGTATAAATTATGGGTCATTCATTTGTTGTCTCTTAACTCAGCTTCTTAGAGGTGAAGAAACCAATATTTTGGCGATGGAGAAGAAGAAAAATATAGAAATTGTTTACATCTACTATACCATAATACAATGTGATTATAGTGATTACAAATAACACTGAGCTTAAATTTTTTATTTTAGTGATTACCCATGTAGATATAATTTATTTCTCATTCATTTACAGTCTTTTATCTCTGTGGCTTAGTGATAAAGAAACGTGAAATTTGGTGATGGAGAAGAAACATATTGAATATATTTACATCTAAATTACCATAATTCAATGTGAAAGTGATAAATTTCAATAAATTCTAGCTTTATTATTTATTTTAATTATTACCTATTTTGTATAAAATATATGTCATGGATTATAGTCTTTTAACTTTGTTTTTTAGTTGTGAAAAACATAAATTTTTTGATGGAGTAAAAAATTAAATAAAACTAATTTTTTACATAGACTATATATAGTATATTATTTTTTTAGCTTAGTGATACAAAATATAAAACTTTGGGATGTGAAAAAAAATATTGAACATTTTTAGATGTAATATACCATAAGTGAATTTGAATACGACGGATATAAATAATATTGAGGTTGATTATTTAATTTTAATTGTTATGCATGTGTATAAATTATGGGTCATTCATTTGTTGTCTCTTAACTCAGTTTCTTAGAGGTGAAGAAACCAATATTTTGGTGAAGGAAAAGAAGAAAAATATAGAAATTGTTTACATCTATTATACCGTAATACAATCTGATTATAATGAATTCAAATAACATTGAGCCTAAATATATAATTTTATTGATTACCCATGTAGATATGATTTATTTGTCATTCATTTATAGTCTATTAACTCTGTGGCTTAGTGACGAAGAAACGTGAAATTTTGTGACGGAGAAGAAATATATTGAATATGTTTACATCTAAATTACCATAATTCAATGTGAAAGTGATAAGTTTCAAGAAATTCTAACTTGATTATTTATTCTAATTATTACCTATTTTGTATAAAATATATGTCATGGATTCTAGTCTTTTAACTTTGTTTTTTAGTTGTGAAAAACATAAAATTTTGTGATGGAGTAAAAAATTAAATTTAATTAATTTGTTACATAAACTATATATAGTCTATTATTTTTTTAGCTAAGTGATAAAAAATATAAAACTTTGGGATGTGAAAAAAAATATTGAACATTTTTCGATGTAATATACCATAAGTGAATTTGAATACGACGAATATAAATAATATTGAGGTTGATTATTTAATTTTAATTGTTATGCATATGTATAAATTATGGGTCATTCATTTGTTGTCTCTTAACTCAGCTTCTTAGAGGTGAAGAAACCAATATTTTGGCGATGGAGAAGAAGAAAAATATAGAAATTGTTTACATCTACTATACCGTAATACAATGTGATTATAATGAATTCAAATAACATTGAGCCTAAATATATAATTTTATTGATTACCCATGTAGATATAATTTATTTGTCATTCATTTAAAGTCTTTTATCTCTGTGGCTTAGTGATAAAGAAACGTGAAATTTGGTGATGGAGAAGAAACATATTGAATATATTTACATCTAAATTACCATAATTCAATGTGAAAGTGATAAATTTCAATAAATTCTAGCTTGATTATTTATTTTAAATATTACCTATTTTGTATAAAAAGTATGTCATGGATGATAGTCTTTTAATTAAGTATTTTAGTTGGGAAAATTATAAAATTTTGTGATGGAGTAAAAAATTAAATATAATTAATTTTTTACATAAACTATATATAGTCTATTATTTTTTTAGCTTAGTGATAAAAAATATAAAACTTTGGGATGTGATAAAAAATATTGAACATTTTTAGATGTAATATACCATAAATGAATTTGAATACGACGAATATAAATAATATTGAGGTTGATTATTTAATTGTAATTGTTATGCATATGTATAAATTACGGGACATTTATTTGTTGTCTCTTAACTTAGTTTCTTAGAGGTGAAGAAACCAATATTTTGGTTATGGAGAAGAATAAAAATATAGAAATTGTTTACATCTATTATACCGTAATACAATGTGATTATAATGAATTCAAATAACATTGAGCCTAAATATATAATTTTATTGATTACTCATGTAGATATAATTTATTTGTCATTCATTTATAGTCTATTAACTCTGTGGCTTAGTGACGAAGAAACGTGAAATTTTGTGACGAAGAAGAAATATATTGAATATGTTTACATCTAAATTACCATAATTCAATGTGAAAGTGATAAGTTTCAATAAATTCTAACTTGATTATTTATTCTAATTATTACCTATTTTGTATAAAATATATGTCATGGATTCTAGTCTTTTAACTTTGTTTTTTAGTTGTGAAAAACATAAAATTTTGTGATGGAGTAAAAAATTAAATTTAATTAATTTGTTACATAAACTATATATAGTCTATTATTTTTTTAGCTAAGTGATAAAAAATATAAAACTTTGGGATGTGAAAAAAAATATTGAACATTTTTCGATGTAATATACCATAAGTGAATTTGAATACGACGAATATAAATAATATTGAGGTTGATTATTTAATTTTAATTGTTATGCATATGTATAAATTATGGGTCATTCATTTGTTGTCTCTTAACTCAGTTTCTTAGAGGTGAAGAAACCAATATTTTGGTGATGGAGAAGAAGAAAAATATAGAAATTGTTTACATATATTATAACATAATACAAT
>OZ012740.1:2349667-2399667 GCA_963859935.3 Lathyrus sativus
TGAGATGATTTGATTCTGGAAGAAGATCCTCTGACAGTTGGTCTTTCAGAAATTTGCAAGTTGTTTAGTTGGGAAGTCAAAGGTGTAGCATCTGGAGTTGCTTCAGATTCTTTGATTTTTGCCTTTTCTGCCTCTGAGCCTTCAGAGTCTGTGAGAATCACTTCTCTATCTGCAGAACTTTCAAACTGCTTTGGCTTTTCAGAGCCAAGCTTATCATCAAATCTAACATGAATAGATTCTTCAACAATCTATGTTTCAGTATTGAATACTCTTTAGCCTTTAGAGCGTTCAGAATAACCAAGCATGAAACACTTCTGTGCTTTGGAATCAAACTTGTTCAGATTATCTTTAGTATTAAGCATATAACAAATACATCCAAAAGGATGAAAATAAGAAATGTTAGGCTTTCTGTTTCTCCATAATTCATAAGGAGTCTTTTCCAGAAGAGGTCTTACAGACACTCTGTTCTGAATATAACAAGCTGTGTTAATTGCTTCTGCCCAAAAATGTTTTGCCAGATTTGTCTCATTGATCATGGTTCTGGCCATTTCTTGCAATGTTCTATTTTTCCTCTCTACAACTCCATTTTGTTGTGGAGTTCTAGGACAGGAGAAATCATGTGCAATGCCTTTTTCAGAAAAATATTTTTCAAAATGTTTATTTTCAAATTCTCCACCATGATCACTTCTGACTTTAATAATTTTGGAATCTTTTTCAATCTGAACTTGATTGCAGAAGTCAAAGAACACAGAATGAGACTCATCCTTGTGTTTTAGAAACTTTACCCATGTCCATCTGCTGTAGTCATCTACAATGACTAACCCATACTTCTTGCCTCTGATGGATGCAGTTTTCACTGGTCCAAACAGATCAATGTGAAGTAATTCCAATGGTCTGGAGGTAGACACAACATTTTTTGATTTAAAATGAGATTTTGAAAATTTACCTCTTTGACATGCTTCACACAGAGCATCTGAGTTGAACTTCAATTTAGGAAGTCCTCTGACCAGATTGAGTTTATTAATCTGAGATATACGTCTCATATTAATATGCCCCAATCTTCTATGCCAGACCCATTGCTCATCATTCACAGATAAGAGGCATTTTACATTTTGAACTTTAAGTTCTGAAAGGTTAATTTTATAAATGTTGTGTTTCCTCTTTCCACTGAATAGGATAGAGCCATCCTTTTGACATACAGCTTTGCAACATTTTTGATTAAAGATTATATCATAACCATTGTCACTTAATTGACTTATGGACAATAGATTATGTTTCAATCCTTTAACTAACAGAACATTAGTAATAGAGGGAAGCTTACCATTACCAATAGTGCCAGATCCAATGATCTTGCCCTTCTGGTTCCCTCCAAACTTCACGTCCCCTCCAGATCTAAGTTCCAGGCTTTGGAACATAGACCTTTCTCCTGTCATGTGTCGTGAGCATCCAGAGTCCAGGTACCATGATTGGTGTCCTGACTTTGCTGCTAAGAACATCTGCAATAGGAATTATTTTGTCTTTAGGTACCCAGATCTTCTTGGGTCCTTTGGGGTTAGTTGGTTTGCAAGTTTGTCTAAACTTCTGTTTTGCAACATAATGTTTATTCTGACTTGCCTTTGGTTTAAACACATAAGTACTCTTCTCAGAGCTTGTGTGTTTAATGTCATTCAGATGACCAAATTTGAATTGAGAGTACAGAGGTGTCTTCCTGATGAAAAGTTTGTCAACAGGTTTTGGATTGCTTCCAGATGAAGACTCATATCCAATGCCTCTTCTGTTGTTTCCACTAACACCATAGATCATGGAAGCCATCTTGCTTCTGTCTATGCTCTTAGTGAGAAACTTCTGAAAACTAGAGTCATATTTTTCTAAAATATTTTCACAAGACTTAGTTTCAGAATCAGATTCTTGTTGAGTTTTATCAAAGTCATTTTTGATTTTTAAATTTATTTCCTTTTGTTCAACAAGTTCTGTTTTCAGAAGATCAATCTCAGATTCAAGATTGCTTTTCAGCTTCTTGTATTTGAGTTTGATGTTGTTGTAACTTTTAAGAACTTCTGTTAAAACTTTAATGAGTTCTTCTTTGGTAAGTTTGGCCATTACCTCTTCTGCATCATCATCAGATTCTGATTCTGATTCATATCCAGAGGTACCTTCTTCTTGATCCTCTGTCCTGGCCATCAGTGCAACGTTTGCACATTCTTCTTCTGATTCAGAAGATGACTCACACTCATCGGAGTCATCCCATGTTGCCATCAGAACCTTTTTCTTCTTGTTTAACTTCTTCTTAGGTTTTTCTTTCAGAAGTTTAGGGCAGTCATTCTTGTAGTGCCCAGGTTCTTTGCACTCATAACACACCACATCTTTCTTGGCAGATCTTCTGTGACTGGAAGATTCTTTTCTGTTGTCAGATCTTCTGAAGTTGTTAAACTTCTTTCCCTTGTGCTTCCAGAGTTTGTTAATCCTTCTGGACAGCATGGACAACTCATCTTCTTCTTCAGAAGAAGATTCTTCAGAGCTTTCTTGAATAACCTGCAAAGCTTTAGCAGTTTTGTTAGATTTTAAAGCTATGGATTTACCTTTATCTTTCTTCTGGGGTTCATCTTCCTCCAGCTCAATTTCATGGCTTCTCAAAGAACTGATAAGTTCTTCTAAGGAGATCTTGTTCAGATCTTTTGCCATCTTTAATGCAGTCACCATTGGTCTCCATCTGGTGGGAAGACTTCTAATGATTTTCTTGACATGATCTGACGTTGAGTAGCCCTTGTCCAGAACTTTCAGACCAGCTGTAAGAATCTGAAATCTAGAAAACATAGTTTCTACATTTTCAGAATCTTCCATTTTAAATGCCTCATACTTCTGTATGAGCGCCAGAGCCTTTGTCTCTTTAACCTGGGAGTTTCCCTCATGAGTCATTTTGAGTGATTCAAACATATCATGAGCAGTATCTCTGTTAGTAATCTTCTCATACTCAGTATGAGAGATTGCATTAAGCAATATAGTTCTGGCTTTGTGGTGATTCTTGAAGTCTCTTTTCTGCACTTCAGTCATTGATTTTCTATCAATCTTTTTGCCATCCTCTCCAGTAGGATGTACATATCCATCAATGACCAAATCCCAAAGATCAGCATCATACCCAAGAAAAAAACTTTCTATTCTATCTTTCCAATAGTCAAATTTTTCTCCATCAAACATTGGAGGTTTGGTACTGATCCTATCCCTCTCTTCATATTTATTGTTGATATTTGACATTGAATTATCAGCCATGATAACAAATAAATATATAGATCAAAGTATATCTCCTCTGGATCTTTACTGACACTGTTAAGTGATAGCACACTCAGAACCAGGCTCTGATACCAACTGAAGGTGAGATATAACTTAGAAGGGGGGGTTGAATAAGTTTGGAAAATTAATACTTGAAATTAATCACACAATTATTTTTATCCTGGTTCGTTAAACAACTACTCCAGTCCACCCTTCCAGAGTGATTTGCCTTTCTCAACAAGGTCTTAATCCACTATTAAATCAAACTGATTACAATAGTATCACCTAAGAACTACAGTTCTTAGTCTTCTCAAGAGCTACTGATTCACACTGAATCCTCTTAAGGAAAATCCTTTACAAACAATGTAAATTAAATACAAGAGTTTTTAATGCTTCTATAAAGCTATAATCACAACAGTGATTTTTCTCTTAAGTTTTAAGTACAAAGATTCTATGAAGAATAAGAATGAGAGCTTAAGAATATGTGATTTCTTTTCAGCAAGTATATATCTCAAGAATGTAACTGAAGAATGAAGTGAGAGACTCCTTTTATAGGCAACTGAATTATCCACGTTGAAAAGAGAGTCCAAAAGGTCTGAGCCTTTTTGTCTTCACATGTACTGACCTTTCCTTGAAATAGATGGCACAGATAAATCCTTTTTGTCTGTGTAAGTGTGTCTAGCACAAATAAGGAAAGAGACGTTGAATGATTCCAACGGATACATTCTTGAAAACACTTCTTCAGTTCCAGCAAGTTCTTCAGAGTCTGAATGGATCAGAGTCTTCTGAAGAGTTGCAGAACTATGCTGTATCAGAGTCTTCTGCAGCTTGTGTGCTTCTAGCGTGTTGATCATCAGAGCATCTTGACACAGAACTTCAGTACTTGGCAGCATAAGTACTTTCAGAAACTTCTGTAGACTAAGTGCTTTGAGAAACTCTTCAATCAATATTCTTCTATACTTCTGATGCTTCAGCTTCAGATGCTTCTGATTATCTTCAGATGCTTCTGGCTATCTTCAGATGCTTCTGACTCAGAATGTTCTGGAGCTTCTTTCTTCAGATCCTTCTGGAGACTACGCTCAGGATCTTCTGTAAGGAGCAAGCAGATTCTTCTGAAGGGTGCATCTGGCGCTTCAGAGTCAGAACAACTTCTTGTATTCAAGGCAAATTTGCTTCTAGAGTTTTAATATAATTTTAATCTGCAGTACAACTCTCAAACAAATTTTAGAGTATATAATTCTTAAATATAAATTTCCTAACAGTTATCATCAAAACAAAGAGTAATTATTAAGAACCAATCTGTGTTCTAACACTATTCACCACCCCCTCTAGATCGAAGCATATCGTCTAACAAGTAATATCACGAGCTCAATTTAACTATGTGTTTAAGATTTACTTTTTATAAGAATGACTGCCTAACCTAAGGAAGCGTACAATAGAGCACCAATTTTCACCGGTGAAAATTATGACTATTGGAAAGCTTGTATACATATTCATGTCAACTCCGTTGACAAAGGTATATGGGACGCAATAAAAAATGGTCCGAATGAAATTATTGTGACCAATGCTAAGGGTATTACCTTACCTAAACCGGAAGCACGATGGGATACTAATGATTGGAAATTATGGTCACATGATTGAAAAGCAAAAAATATTCTCACATCCGCTTTGGGTGTTGATGATTACTATCACATTTCTCATTATGAGTATCCCAAGGCTATCTGGGACGCATTAGAAGTTGACCATGAGAGTACTAATGATTTCAAACAAGCTAGGATCAACACATTAAAGAAACAGTTTGAGACATTTCATATGGAGCATGGTGAAACTATTGCGGACATGCGAAAATGGTTCACACATATTATCAATTGATTAAATGCGCTAGGTAAGCCTATTTCCAATGAGATTTCTACTAACAAAGTGTTAAGATGTTTAAATAGAGAATGGAAACCCAAGGTCACCAATATCAAAGAGGCGAATGATCTTAAAGTACTCGATCTCACAACTTTGTTTAGCAAATTGGAAGAACATGAACAAGAACTCTTTTGCTTAGAAAAACACGAAAACGAGTATAAAAATAAGGTGAATAAGGAGAAAGGTAAATACAAGGAAGTAGATAAAATGTACATTGCTCTAAAGACTTCAAGCTCACGATCTTTGCTTAATAAGCAAAATGATTATGAAACTAAAAATGACAAAGATTTCGATTAAGAAGATATGAGGCTGTTTATGAAAAAGTATAATTGATACACGAGGAAACATGAAGATAAATACTCCAACAAGAACCATGGTGAATCTAGAAGGATATCTAACTCCTGTAAGGAATATGAGAACAAAAAAGGTAAGTCTATAAGTACATGCTACAATTGTGGCAAACTGGGCCACTATAAGCCGAAGTGTCCTACAATCAAGAAAGATAAAAGAAAAAGGCCATGATATATATATATATATATATATATATATATATATATATATATATATATATATATATATATATATATATATATATATATATATATATATATATATATATATATATATATATATATATATATATATATATATATATATATATATATATATATATATATATATATATATATATATATATATATATATATATATATATATATATATATATATATATATATATATATATATATATATATATATATATAGTAAGTCTATAAGAGCTTATGTCGCTTGGGAGAGCGAAAGTGATTCTTTAAGTGATGATATTTCTAATTCAAGTGTTGAATTGGCCAAAATTTGCTACATGAAAAACAAAAATAATATAAAGGTTGTAAGTCACTCTAAACTTCAAACTTTTCATGACTTAGCTTTTTCTCAATTGCAAGAATCTTTTGAAAATCTATAAAGATAAGCCATATATGCTTTCAAAATATTAGCTTCAAGCAAAAGAATAGTTTATCACTTGGAAGCTAAAATTTTGGAAATGAAAATAATATAGAAGCTCTAAGGAAGTCTATGCTAGATATTCTAAAAGATCAAAATGAGGATACTAAACCTTCATGGTTTGGTTGTGAGACTAGTCACATTTGGCAAAAAGAGTCAAGAACTCTTAAAGCCAAGTTGCATAAGGATTTGCAACCTAAGGTTACTTTTGATATAGACACTTCTAAGTATTACATGCCTTCACATAATCCTTATAAAAGGTATAGTTATGTTAAAAAGGAATCAAATAGAAAAAAGTTATCTTCTCTTAATTTGTATTGTCATTATTGTTGCAAAAAGGGTCACACCATTGCAAAGTGTTCTTAAAGGTGTCTTTCAATGGTTTCCTAAATGCAACAAAGGTTTCATTAATCCCCAAGGACCCAATGAAGATTGGGTACCTAACATTATTTGTTAATCATGCAGAAAAAATATTTTGGCTCTATGAAGAGAGTATAGGATCTCATTTATGGAGGATCAAGGCATAACAATGTGACATGTCCTTATTGCGTTAACTATGTGACAAGTAAGGCAGATTGTGTTACTAAGAAGGTTAACTTGTAGTGTTTACTTTTAATTGGTAAAAGTATGTTGATGATTACTAATGTTTGTATCCGAGAAGTGACGGAAAAGTATTAGGTTTAATAATGTAGGTATATCTTCAACAAGACATACTCAAGTGTATCATATTAGGAATTAATCAACTTAAGATGATGAAACATGATGAGGAGCAAGATAATCATCATGATTGAACAAGAATAAAAGTCAAACAACAAGGATGATCATCAATGTAATCACCTCTTGGATACATTATAAATCACACTTTCAAATACTTGTAAAAAGAGAAGAGTGGTAAGAGCATTTTGGTTTCGTTTGTGTTTGTGGCATGCTTTGTATTTAGTCCAACTTTCGTTCGAGAGTTCCTCGTGGAATGCAAGTGCATCCCCCGTCTTTTATAAGTTAAGGTAATATTGTTTCAATCCTTTTCTTATTTTGTAAGTAAGTATTTCTTTTACCTATTTTTTCTCAAAGGTATATGATGTATTATGTGTATGATTTTTGTTAAATGGTTCCACTTCCAAAAATTTCAAAATTGGAAATTTTGTGTGTGCATTTTACATGTTTATAGTGGATCTATTATAAATGTCTTCACATTTGATATATATCTTGTACCATGTCATGCTTGCTTTTACATGTTTGCATGATATTAGCTAACAAACCATAAAATAATATCATATGCATGTGTGCCTCATCTATTAGTCATGTATGAGTTTTATTGAGTCCTACAAAGTCGCTCACAAGTCAAAAATGTCAAATTTTCAAGTTTTGGATGTTTTGTGTTAACACCAAAATCGTATAGGTCGACTCATAAATGGTACAGGCCGGCACATAATAATGAGTTTTGGTATTTTTCAAATTTGTTACAGTATGTGTTAACACATTCTCGTATAGGTCGACACATAAAACTATTTTCCAAATTCTTTTAGTTTTGCTATAGTATGTGTCGACACATAGCAATCATAGGTCGGCGCGTAGAAATGAAAGGTCGACTCATGATACATTGAACATATTTCTCATGTTTATACATTCACTGTTCATTTGTGAACTTGTCTCCACATCTTTCTAACTTCCGTTCAGTCGTGTGACTCATCAAATTCGCTTAAACTCTCCACTATTGTCATTAAACTCATCAAATTAACTCATTCAATCTTACACTTCCCAAAACCTCGTTAAAATTCATCATTTTCATTCTCTATAAATGGCTCTCCATTATCATGCTTCAAACCATATTCTAATCTTAAAGATTTCAAATTTCCTTTCATTCGTAGTATTCTTTGTTGTTTGTGTGCGCATTAGAATCTTTACTCTGGGTTTTGGTTTGTGGGTAAACATATATTCCCCAAACTTTACTTGTTTCTCATTTTCACATTTCTTCAAACACCTAGTGTGCACATTCTGTTTGAACAATCATCAATGGCACCTAAAATTGCAAATACCAAAGGTGATTCTAAAGACAAGGGTAAGGCTACAACATCGCCAATTGCTCCAGAAATCTCTTTCTCTTTAGTTTCGACTGATTGGATTGAATAATTCAAAGAAAACCACCAACATCGCCTAGTGGTGAAGCAACATATGTGGAAACTAGTGGTAACCAGATGTTTGGATATTCCTGAAGTCATTCGACTTGTTGAGCACCAGAAAATCAATCACTTTCTGAATCTTTCATAGGACTATAATAAAGATCTTATCCAAGTGTTTTATATCGGGTTGCATTATCGGCAAGGATCTACTTTCAAATTCTCAATATGTAACAAAGTCTATGAATTTAGTAATGAACCGTGAAAACTGTCGGTTGATATTATGGTTTTTTATGGTGATGAGGAGGATGAAGTTGATCCTTTGATAATAAACACCTACACTCATATGCATTTTGAATGGACCATACATCTAAACGAGATGCTTAAAGCTCCTAAATTAGATAATTATCATGACACTCTTGTTGTTAGCCAATTGAATATGGTCCCCAGGATCCTATTGTGGTTAGTTTCTTATATCTTGCGTCTGAAGAAAGGGGGTATTCAAGAATTGACAGCATTGAGATTCATCTTGTTTACATTTTCCAGCATAAGATTCGAATTAATTGGGGTCACTACTTTGTTTATCGGATGTTAACTATCAAAGAATGCAATAAAGGAACATTTTTTGTTACATGTCCATGATTTCCAAGATCCTCAACTATTTCAACATAAGTATGCCAAATCTGTTGTTTATATCACCTGGGCCTGTTCAAGAGTTCTCCAAACGTACTTTAACTAATATGGGGTATTTTTTGGATGAGGAACGTAAGGTGTATTACTTTTAGATGGAAAAATATGGGAGATAAATATACAAATTTGATGACCCGTCTGAATTTGAGGATTCAACTATCGAGCCACATGTGACTGGTGATTAACACATGTAAGATGTCGAGCACGAAGATGGTTAAATGGGTGATGAAAATGGAGATCAAAACATCCACTATAACCTTGCTTTAGAACATGCAAATCAAGCAGGATGAGCGCTATAAAAAGGAGTGTCTTTGAAGAGAAGCTTTTGAAGCGACTCAAGTGGAACAACTCTGTATTTTGCAAGAGCACACGAAGTCTCAAGATGCAAATTTTGAGGCTTTTTCATTAATTGTAACTGAGAGGCTGGTTTCTCTAAAAGATAAAATGGATGCCAATACTAATGCTACCATTGCAAGGATCAATCACATGATTTTTGCCCAGAATGAAGATGATCGGCGGATTTTAGTTGTGTTTTCCAAACTATGTTTGTCGTTGGTTTCGCATTGTTTTATCCGTTTTTCTAGTCTTTGGTTTGTTTTGTCGTAGTTATTTGCAGTGTTTTCGCATGAGTCTTAGTTTAATAACTTTATTGCTTTTGCCGCCGGTGCGTTTGATTTGGTTTCTTTTAGTGTATTTTTGGCAGGAATCGGTGGCCGGACATCCATATTGTTTCGAAGACAAAGAAAAGCCGAAAAAGCACAGGTCAGAGGCCTGACACGGGTGCCCGTGTTACACAACACGGCACGTGTCATGAGGGACACGGCTAGGAGGACACGGGTGAAAAGGAGAAAAGAAGATTTGGAAACAGAAGAGCAACACGGGTGCCCGTGTCACACAACACGGCCCGTGTTGCAGCCCCTGATGCTTTTTTCTCTGTTTTGAGTTACAGCAGCCTGACACGGCCACCCGTGTCACACAACACGGCCCGTGTCAGGGCCACTGATGAGGAAAATGCTGTTTTTTATTATTTTTCACTATTGAAGCCATTTTGAAGGGCATTTTAGACATTTTATCATGTAATTTGAATTGAGTTATATTAAGCCTTATTTTGGAAAGAAAGGAGGCACATTTTGGGATTAGGATTGAAAGGAGAGAACTGAAGCCGGAGAATTCGGAAGAAAAAAGGATCGATCAAGAGCGGAAGCAATTGATGATCCAAGTCCCCCAATTTCAATTGTAATGATCTTCTCCTTTTTAATTCTAATTACTTTTATGTTGACCAAGAACATGAGTAGCTAAACCCCCAAGTTGTTAGGGGGTGGTCCTTAATACGATGTAATGACATTTATTTAATTATTCTACGAGAACTATGTTTTTACCTTAATATATTTGATTTTGCATTAATCTTATTCGTATTCATATTGGAAAGTAGAATTCGAATAGTGCTTAGGCTTAGTCTGGAAAGTCAACCTAACTCTTTTGCAAAATAGTATCACGGTCGATATTGCTTAGGAATGAGGATATCCCGTATCACGTATTTTATGGTCGGAATTATTGCTTGATGTTTTTCAGGGACACTGAGGAATTAGTGAACAGGAAAATCATCAAAGGGTTTCCATTAAGGAATTAAGGCAACTAAAGTGGCCAACTGATAAATTAAGGTTAATAACTAGTATAGTAGAATAATCATACAGGGTCTTTACTCGTATAGTCTCCACTCCCCTAACACTGTTCTTAGATTAATTAATTAAGTCCGTATTTACTGTGATATTACTCTGCTACCAAACAAACCACTAGACCTTTTGTCCAATTGAATTCTAAAAATTCCGTTAATTACTACGCAGTCCTCGAGATCGATACTTGGGACGTTTCCCTTATTACTACAATTGATAAAAATAGTACACTTGCTATTTTCCCGATCAAGTTTTTGGCGCCGTTGTCGGGGACTGCCAAATTAACATTGTTTTTAGAATCCAAAAGAAATTTTGTTGCTCTGCGACTAAAATTTTAGTGTTTACTGCATTACTTTTATCCGTTTATTATCTAACGCTTGTCTAATAGTGTATGCGAGGTCAGGCCTCAGCTAAATATTCTTTTGATACAGAACCAGAACGAGCATTACACGAAAGACGGAGATTAGCTAAAGTTAAAAGACTGGAAGAAATAGAGGAAATTATATCCGTGCAGAGCGACTCCGAAGAGAGAGAGACACCACCTGAGACTGTTCAAATGGCTGGAAATCCACCTCAGCCTGAAAGACTGCTAGGAGACTATGGAGGGGCCAATGCTCAACCGAACCGGATGACCATTGTGAATCAACCGGTGAATGCTGCGCATTTTCAGCTACACCCTTCCACCATCCGTCAGTTGGAGAGCAAGCCGTTCGCCGGAAGAATCAACGAAGATGCAAATAAACATCTTCAGAGATTCCTCACAACCACCACCTCGCTGAAAATAGAAGGACATTCCGAAGAGGCCAAGAGATTAGTTATGTTCCCGTTCACACTCACTGATGATGCGGAAGAATGGTTTTACTCGCTTCCCGCTGGGAGTATCACAACATGGCAAGAGATGGAAACTGCGTTCCTGAATGAGTATTTCCCTGCCTCAGTGTTCATCCGAAAAAGATACGACATTGTCAACTTCAAGCAAAAAGAAGGAGAATCTTTAGGGGATGCATATAAGCGGTTTAAGAGGTGTCTTACAGCATGTCCTACTCATAACCTGGACGCCACAGAGCAGATGCAAAACTTTGTGAATGGATTACGACTCAAAACGAAACAGCTCATAGATACTGCTGCCGGTGGCTCAACCAACTTCTCAACAGCCACAGGTATCAGAAGGATCATAGAAGCAATCGCCGCGAACGAGCACCTTGAGTTGTATGATCGCACGGTAAACCAACCGGAAGGTAAGATTGATCTGAAGCTGGCAGACCAGGTTGTCAAAATGGAGGATCAGATCACCGCTGAGGTAGAGAGAAGGTTAAAGAAAATGAATGTTGAAACTCAGGCAGTGGCACAGGTTGAGCCAGTTCAAGCAGCACCTTGTGAAATATGCGGTGGGCCACACTTTACAATGCATTGTGTAGCAACCCAAGAGCAAGTGGAACAGATTAATATGTTGAGGCAGAACAATCCTTACGCCAACACATATAATCCTGGTTGGAAGAATCACCCAAACTTTTCATGGAAAGATCAACAAGGTAATGTGCAAAAACCTATTCAAGGCCAACAACCGTATCAACCTCAGCCACAGCAATACCAGCAGACACCGTACCAACCTCAATATCAACCACAAGCGCCTCGAAAAGCTGATTGGGAAGTGGCCATTGAGAAAATGGCCGCCCAAAGTTCTCAATTTCAAGAAGAGACAAGGAGTAACTTCAGGAATGCTGGAGCATCCATAAAGAACCTTGAAGTACAAATGAGTCAAATTGCCCAACAGCTAGCAAGTTCACAAGCGCCGGGTACACTTCCAAGTGCCACAGTACCAAATCCGAAGGATCACCACCAAATTAAGGCGGTAGTAACAAGAAGTGGAAAAGCCAAGGAAGTAGGAGAAGAGGAAACGGAACTAAATGATCAGATGATTGAAGTGGAGCTGGAAATTAAAGAGAATGAAACAGTCGAGGAAGAAGTGGTGACACCGGTACCGGTAACTAAAGAAAAAGTGGTAGAACCGAAACCAGTGATCAAGCTACCATACCCCTCAAGAAATAAAAAGAAAGGACAGCAAGAGAAGAATTTCGAGAAGTTCCTGGAGCTGTTTAAAAAGCTGGAGCTGAACATTCCGTTGTTGGAGGCACTAGAACAAATGCCCACCTATGCAAAATTCATGAAGGATATCATTGCTAAGAAGCGGACTAGTGAGTCTGAACCTGTTATTCTAACGGAAACTTGTAGTGCTATTTTGCAGGGTCTGAAGATTCCGGTCAAGAAGAAAGACAGTGGAGCTGTTACTATCCCATGCACTATTGGCGATAGGTCATTCAACAGAGCTTTAATTGATTTGGAGCAAGTATTAGCCTCATGCCCTTGTCCATCTACAAAAAGTTGGATATCGGTGCAGTTCAAGACACTCGGATGACCCTTCAGTTTGCTGATCATTCAGTTAAGCGGCCATATGGAGTGGTTCAAGATGTACTAGTTAAGGTAGATAAGTTTGTGTTTCCGGTTGATTTTGTGATCCTAGAGATGCCGGAAGATGAAGAAATGCCGTTAATTTTGGGCCGACCATTCTTGGAAACCGGGAGAGTCATGATAGATAGGGAAGGCGGCACCCTGACCTTGAAAGTATATGACGAGGAGTTAAAAATTGATGTTAGTAATACCATGAAGCATAAGCAGGATCGGGGCACCAGCAGCAACATACAAGTGCTAGAACAGGTCGTAGAGAGCGAACATTTGGAGAGTGTGACCCAACTGCCCCTGGAGAGAGTGCTAAGCATGTCAATCTTTAAGGAAGACAAAGAAGTAGATGAGAATGACAGAGAGGTAGTCGAAATGTTGGACACTCGACCATTCCAAAGGGGATCCCGACCACATCGATGGGAGGATTTACGGCAACCTATAGAGCTTGAGGGTAATGACGAAAAGCCTAAAGGTTCGGAATTGAAACAACTGCCGGAAAATCTCAAATATGTGTTTCTAGACACCGAGGAAAAGTGTCCCGCCATTATCAGCTCTAGTTTGAAAAGTGTCCAAGAGAAACAACTGATTGGGGTTCTAAAAAAATTTAAGAGTGCTATTGGTTGGAAAATAGAAGACTTAAAGGGTATAAGTCCTACAGTTTGCATGCACAAAATCCTTATGGAGCTGGACCATAAACCGGTTGTGCAGCCCCAACGAAGACTGAACCCTGTTATGAAGGAAGTCGTAAGAAAGGAAGTGGTGAAATTGTTGGATGTTGGGCTTATCTATCCTATATCCGACAGTTCATGGGTGAGCCCTGTTCACGTGGTGCCTAAGAAAGGAGGTACAACTGTGGTGACTAATGATAAGAATGAGTTGATTCCTACGCGTACCGTCACTGGTTGGAGGGTATGCATTGATTATAGGAGACTTAATTTAGCCACCAGAAAGGATCACTTCCCGTTGCCCTTTATTGATCAGATGTTAGAAAGATTGGCTGGTCACGATTACTACTGCTTTCTAGATGGATACTCCGGATACAACCAAATCGCGGTTGCGCCGGAGGATCAAGAGAAGACAACTTTCACATGCCCGTACGGAGTTTTTGCTTATAGGAGAATGACATTCGGGTTATGTAATGCTCCAGCCACATTTCAAAGATGCATGACTTCCATTTTTGCGGATATGCTCGAGAAACATATGGAAGTCTTCATGGATGATTTTTCGGTTTTCGGGTCATCATTTGATGATTGTTTAACTAACCTGTCACTTGTTTTGCAGAGATGTCAGGAAAGTAACTTGATCCTGAATTGGGAAAAATGTCATTTCATGGTGAGAGAGGGCATCGTCCTTGGTCACAAAATCTCACACAAAGGGATCGAAGTTGATCAAGCAAAAGTGGAAGTAATATCCAAGTTACCACCACCAGTGAACGAGAAAGGTATCCGAAGCTTCTTGGGTCACGCAGGGTTCTACCGCAGGTTCATAAGAGACTTCTCCAAGATAGCTAAACCGTTGACGTCCTTGTTAGTCAAGGAAACGGCGTTTGTGTTCAATAAGGAATGTGCTGATGCATTCGAGAACCTGAAAAATAAGTTGGTGTCCGCACCAATTGTGATAGCCCCAGACTGGTCGCTGCCGTTTGAGATCATGTGTGACGCCAGTGACATCACAGTAAGGGCTGTATTGGGGCAGCGGAAAGAGAAGCTTTTGCATGTTATTTATTATGCTAGTCATGTTTTGAACCCTGCACAGATGAATTACGCGACCACCGAGAAGGAGTTGTTAGCGGTGGTGTACGCCTTCGATAAATTTAGGCAATATTTGTTGGGTTCAAAAGTGATTGTTTATACTGACCATGCTGCATTGAAATATCTTTTTGCTAAACAGGAATCGAAGCCTAGGCTCCTGAGATGGATTTTGCTTCTTCAAGAATTTGATGTGGAGATCCGCGATAAGAAAGGATGTGAGAACACCGTGGCTGATCACTTGTCGCGAATGTCACCAATTGAAGAAAATGAAGATAACCGCCCTATAAGGGATGAGTTCGCTGATGAACGCATTTTAGCTATTTCCGGTGTTCCATGGTTCGCTGATTATGCGAATTACTTGGTCGGAGGTATCATACCCGACGATTTTGACTCTAACAGGAAAAAAAAGTTTGTTCATGATTGCAGGTTTTATTTATGGGACGACCCTTATCTCTATAAAAGAGGAGTGGATGGTTTGATCAGAAGATGTGTACCTGAAGAGGAACAGAGGAAAGTGCTTACAGCTTGTCATAATTCGGAATATGGAGGACATTTCAGTGGTGACCGAACCGCAGCCAAAGTCCTCCAATCGGGGTTATACTGGCCCTCAATTTTTAAAGATGCTCAAGAGTTGGTGAAAGAATGTGACAAATGTCAGAGAACGGGAAACATTTCGAAACAGAATCAAATGCCCCAAAATTTCATGCTGGAAGTTGAATTGTTTGATGTGTGGGGGATAGACTTCATGGGGCCATTTCCACCATCCTCTGGAAAGCACTACATTTTGGTCGCAGTGGACTATGTGTCAAAATGGGTTGAAGCCGTGGCTCTGCCTACTAATGATGCAAAGGTGGTAGTCAAATTCTTAAAAGAAAATATTTTTGCCAGGTTTGGAGTTCCAAGAGCGTTGATAAGTGATGGAGGAACTCATTTCCTAAATCACCTTATGGAGAGACTCCTTCAGAAATACAATGTGAAGCACCGGGTGGCCACCCCGTATCATCCCCAAACAAGTGGTCAAGTGGAGGTATCTAATCGGCAATTAAAACAAATTCTAGAAAAAACTGTTAGTTCGTCGCGGAAGGATTGGTCAACCAAGGTGGATGATGCATTATGGGCATATCGTACAGCGTTTAAAACACCCATAAGCATGTCACCATATCAACTTGTCTATGGAAAGGCTTGCCATTTACCATTAGAGTTAGAACATAAAGCTTTCTGGGCGACAAAATTCTTGAACATGGATCTATCGATAGCCAGAAGCTCGAGGATTCTTCAGTTGCATGAGCTGGAAGAGTTTCGTAACCAAGCCTATGAAAATGCCAAACTGTACAAAGAAAAAACAAAAAAATGGCATGATCAGAGAATACGAAGAAAGGAATTTTGGGAAGGACAGCTGGTCCTCCTATACAATTCCCGGATGAGGTTATTCCCAGGAAAGTTACGATCTAAATGGTCGGGACCATTTCTGGTTCACAAAGTTTTTCCACACGGTGCAGTCGAGTTGCAGAATCAAGCCAACGGAGACACTTTCAAAGTGAATGGGCAGAGGTTAAAACCATACTATCAAGGCGATTTAACCGGCCAGGTGGATTTCGTTCATCTTGCCTCGTAGGATGAACGACCGTCGAGCCATGCGACGTAAAACGAAGCGCTTTGTGGGAGGCAACCCACACACTTTTTGCTGATGTTTTCTTTTTTGTTTTTGTTGTTTCTGTTTTATTTCAGCTTGCATTTCATCATGAAAAGAGGACACCGGATAACGGGAGCGAATAATGCTGAGAAGAGGAGAATCAGAGCCCTGACACGGGTGGCCGTGTTGCACAACACGGGCCGTGTCAGGAAGAGGTAGCAGAGTTGTGGATTTTGGGCCAAACAGCAGGGTGACACGGGTGCCCGTGTCCCATGACACGGCCCGTGTCACATACACCAGGAAAAAGAAAAAGAAGAACCAGAAAATTTGAACAAGTCAGGGGTGCAACACGGGTGCCCGTGTTGTGCAACACGGCCCGTGTTGCAAGCGCGTTTTAATGGGGGGAAAAAAGGGTCCCAGGAGGAGCAACACGGGTGCCCGTGTTGTGTAACACGGCCCGTGTTGCAGAGCGTGCAGTTTCAAATTTTTTTACCGTGTGGGGCCCTCCTGTTTTATTTCCCACTTACTCCCTTTAACCCTTTCATTTACCCTCTTTACCTCATCATTTTCTTCTTTTCTCTTTCACCTTCTTCATAAAACCCTAACACTCCGTAGCCTCCTCCCCACAAAAGCTTCAATTTCACCAATACCCACTCATCAAAACCACTTTCCCTCTTCACGAAAAACGATCCCCTCATCATTGTGGTCATTCCTACGGTGACGTTTTTCTCTAACGGTGATTTCGAATTTTCTGTGTTGCTTTTGTTTTGCAGGTTACACAATGCCTCCTCGTAGAGATACCGGAAAAGCAGTGGCGGAAACTTCACGCCCCAGAAAGAGAGCACACCGTATGGCGAACCCTCACGGCATACTCTTTGAAGACCCGGATCATCAGAAAAAGTACTCTAACATCATCAAGCGTAAGCTCACGCCCACAAGGTATATCTGCAACACTACGCTTGATAGTCTAGGGCTCAGAATAGAGGTCCATAGGATGTTTCACACTCTGGGGATGTTAGAATTTATGCAATTAGAAGCGTCAACTTATGAGCGCATAACTGTTGAATTTTTGAGCACTTTAGAGTTTCAGTTGAAGCATAGGTGGACGGGGGTGGAGGAAGAATATTATGGTACACTGAGGTTCAGGTTATTTGATACTGACCATAGCCTGACCATAGCCGAGTTGGGAGATATACTGAAGCTCCCCAATTTTGGTCCCGGAGCCCCTCCGGGAAATTTTAGTGCAGGGGACTTTTGGAAGGCTATTACAGGCAGAACTGATTATGTCGCGAAAGCGGCAAAAGCTTCTTGTATCCATAACCCTTATTCCAGGTACGCTCAAAAGGGATTGGCATACACACTGTTCGGCATGGGTGACAGCACAGGGGTAGCGACTCAGAGGGAGTTGTACTTCATGTACGGCATGGCCAATCACGAGCTCATTAATGTAGCTGCCTTTGCAGCTGATCACCTGAAGAGGGTTGCGAATGCACCTTCAGGCGAAATAAGTGTAGGCGGTATGATTACTCAAATCGCGAATCACTTTGGCCATGGTGCTCTCTTGAGAGAGGAACCCACTGTTACAGGTAAGACAAAAATAGATCTTGCCACACTGACGGCCCAAGGTATGATTCGTGTCTTTGATAATTACTATTCCTTGGTAAGCCGAAACAGTCATCTCCTTGCTTTACCTGCCCCTGACTTTATTAGTATTCAAAATGTGAATAACTGGCTATATGAGAGCCCCCTGCAGGATGAAGAAGACCAATTTTATGATGGTACAGGTGCAGAATTCTTTGAGGATGAAGGCGATCAGGTGGAAGAAGCGCCTATACCGCCTACTCGATTTTCACCCCATCAGGAATCAGGCTCAGGCTCGTGGAGCTTATCGAAAAAGGAATGGGACTGGATGGAGAATGAGATGTGCCATCTCCGAAGTGAGCAAACGAGGCAAGGCGAGGAGCAGACAAGACAAGGGAACGAGCAAATCCGACAGGGCAGGTTGATCAGTGAAATGCACAAATGAATGCGGCAGATGATGCTGCAGGACCAACCTCCTCCATCATGATGAACTCTGTGAGTCCCCTGCTACTTGTGTTTCAACAGTGGGGACACTGTTGAATTCAAGTGTGGGGGTATTTTATTGTGTGTTTTTTTTGTTGTTGTTGTTTTCTTTTTCTGTTATTTATATTTTTGTGTTAGTTTGAAAGCATGATCGAAATACCCGCAGTGAAAACCCCCGATGTTGAACTATTAAAATAAGAACTGTTTGGTTGAAATGTTTTCGTGTGAGGTAGGTGATGAGAAAGTATAGAGAATGCTCAGAAAAAATTTTGTGAGGAGGAAATCGGAATAATCTTGAGAAGTAAGTAAAACACAAACACCCTTGGTCTCCCGAATAGGAACGAGTTCGACGTGTAGATTTGTGCCATAGTGCTTTGATCTGAGAAGTACCCCTAGTAGTTCTCCTTGACAGGCGGGCTTAATCAATAAGAATCGTATGTGCGAGGTTGATCGAAAAGTATATGTAAAAAAAAAAAAAGCACAGAGAAAAAGGGGCAAATTGGACGACCTGTCCTTCTAAGTTGGGTAACCCTCACCCGGTTATTCAGCCTAACGGCGGTCGAACCTGAGAGCCATTCAAAAAAAATAATAATAATAATAATTGTGCCAAAAAAAAAGAAGAAGAAGAAGAAAATATAATACTTGATCGATCTTGTACATGCGAGGAAAAATCATAACTGCCCTTATAGTTACTGTTCGAATGAAAGGGAGAAAAATCGAAAAAGAAGACTTAAGTACAAAGCATAGTCGGAGAGGTTACCAATTGGGAGATTGAGGTTGGTGGTTTTGCCACGGTTTAGTGTTTATGTGTTACCTATTTTGACAGAGTAAGCCGAGACTAATCCTAGTGGGACTTGGAATGAGAATTTCACGTATGAGTATCATTACCGTAACTCACAGTTCTATGGGCGTTTATGTGAAAAGATTTATAAGGTTCGATTTGATGAGCTTTTTGCTCGAGGCCAATACTAATGCTACGATTGCAAGGATCAATCACATGATTTTTGCCCAGAATGAAGACCATCACTATTATGCTCAGTTCTATCAAGAAATGTGTGACTTTTTGGATCGTCAGTTTTCGAATGATTGTGAGGGCTGGTTCTGTGGAGTTAGGCCTAGAGGTCGTGGAAGACATTAAAGTGGTGAGTTTTTGAGTCGTCTATGTCTAATGTCTTAGGATTTCTTCTGTCATGCATTTAGTTGTTTCAGTCATCATACATTTTAAATTTTGTTTGGTGTGTTTATGCTTGTGGTATATGTATTAGTTATATTACCTAACAATTTGAGTTTAAAATAATGCTTATATTATGGTTGTTATGTTAAATGATTATGGTTATTGTTCAATATTGTTGTGTTTATTAATATTATATGTTTAGATATATAATGAATGTATGTGAAGGCGCTAATTATCTTTTCAAATTGCCTCTATATAGTGCATGGTGCATCTATGTGATACTACTAATAGATTGCTTGTCTGCTTTTGATGTTTTCAAAGGTGGAGAAGAATATGAAGGATATGAAGCACACATTTAGGGGGAGATTTTCATGTAACAAGAAATGTATCCTCTCAAAGTATCAAGTTTTGCCATCATAAAAAGGGAGAGTATGCAAGTGCATCTTCCGTTTAGACATGTTTTGCATGATGTCAAAACTAGGAGAAACTTTAGCATTTTTGTACATTGGACGGTATCAACCAATTCTAGGTGTGCATTATTCATCTTAGCATTAAGTTGCATATAAACATGTTTTGAAATGACATAGGAAGGGTCCATGTATCAAAAATTAAGTTTCTAGTGAGAAAACTACAACATAGATCGACACATACATGTTTAGGTCGATCTATAGAAGCCTTTACTTCAGCATAGGTCGACACATAACTCACTTAGGTCGACACACATGCCTCAATAATAAAGCTTGTAGCCACTGCCTATCTGTCACCTCAAATAGGTCGACCTAATACCTTTATAGGTCGACACATATTCTTTCATATATCAACCTATAGATTTTGATTTTTGATTTTTTGTTTTCCTTTCAATTCCTCATGCATGCTCTTTGCTTCACATCTTGCATACCTATATATATACTAATACATGCATAATTGTCTAGTAAGGTTCTAGAGTAAAACTTACATGAAACCATATTTTCAAAGCACACTCATCATCTTCAACCTCTCTTCTATGCATACAAACAATCAAACTACACATAATCTTTTTTTGATTGGTTGACTATCTAAGTTAGGGTTGATAACACCCAATTAGGTTGTTGTAATGAAAATATTGGGTTGAGTTCTTTAAGGGTTTCAAATAAGAAAACTGAGATGGGGTTTTCCTTCAAGATCATTGAGGATTTGAAGGTTTTAGATAAGATTGCGCAATTTGGATCTGATCGAGTAAAAGCCTTAGGACAAGAAGGTACCTTACAAGGGAGTAGTGTGAGACGGTGGATCGTGTTGGTAAATCTTAGGTTTCAACAAGTGTGCGCTTGGGATTAATACGACCGTGTGAAAGCCTTAGAACAAGAAAGTTCCTTGCAAGGAAGTAGCAAGAATTGATGAATTTAAGCGACATTGTTGGTGACTTGATCAATCTTTGATCAAGGGTTTTAGAGGTGGTTAATCAATAATAAACTATAAGGTTTTTAGGGTTAGATTTCTTTATCTCTTGTATATACACTTTTTGCAAAGTAAGGTTAATTGTAAGTATCTTAATTCGAATTTGAATTGAGGGAAAAGTACCCATATGATGTCGATTGGAGAACTGCCTAAACAAATCCTTCTCTCTCTCTCTCTCTCTCTCTCTCTCTCTCTCTATATATATATATATATATATATATATATATATATATATATATATATATATATATATATATATATATATATATATATATATATATATATATATATATATATATATATATATATATATATATATATATATATATATATATATATATATATATATATATATATATATATATATATATATATTTTAATTTTTATGTTAGCAAATTATTGAATACATTGTTTGTTTGATCAATTTGTTTGGGAATTATTTTTTATCATAATTTTGAATTAAGTTTTGTTGATAGAATCATAATCTGTGTTTGGTTTTTGATTGTGATTGGTTTTTGGATCAACAAAACAAATCAAATTTCCAAATGATATCGATTGCACACAACTTGTTTGATAAATTGTCCATTTGTGTTTTTGTGTGTTTTTTGATCATTGGAAATAAGCTCTACATATAGCTTAGCGTTTGATTGTTTGTGATTAATCGTTATTAAATAATTTGTGTTCATTATCATTCAATTGTGTACCTTTACACATATTTGAGCTTTTCGATAGAGGTTCAGTTAGGCAATTCGATTCGGATTTTTTTCATTATGCCATAAAACTTTTCAAAACCATTTTTCCAAAAGTTTGAATTTTAAATTTGTGATTTATTCACCCCATCTAAATCGGACCCTATCGTCTAACAACAGGTTCCTATGTATCAGTCGGAGGAGTCACCTCCATATTAGCCAGAGTCTCTGTCTCAGTATGATCGTCCACCTCTGTCTCAACCATCACCTGATCGTCATCTTGACCCTCCACCTCCTAAGCTGATGTCTTAACATCCTCAACAACTGCAACAACTGCAACATTGGAATCATCACCAAGATCTTTATCTCGTCCATCAACTATACCTCATCTACCTCGCATAGTGCAATGCATGTTCAATCATCCTCCTTGTGTGAGAACCGATCAAGGCTAGCTACCCTCCATGCCTGAACATGTGAATCCTCGAGGTCATCTGCCCTCACACGAGACCTCTTTACAACTTTGTCAATATGCCTCGAAGCAATCATGTTGTCCTTTCCTCTGGTCTATAATTAAAAAAAAAACCAAAGAAATAAGAACTATAAAGAACATTTCAAAATCCAAAAATCAACATGATTTTTCCAATTTGTTTTTGAAAAATCTAGTTACCATTTCAATTTTTTTCTTCTACCGCATATTTTTAAATATTCGATATACATGTATGCAATTTTACCAAACTTTTTAAAATATCCGATAAAAATGAATGTGGTTTTAGCTGATTTTCCAAAAGATTATGTAAAAATACATGAGAAATATGAGTTTTTACCGGATTTTTTGAAAATGTCGGTAAAAATACATGTTTTTAATGATAAATCCAATATAAAATAAAAAAATTTCGATAAAAATTCAACTTATAAAAATACGGTAGTTGGCATGAAAAATCCGGTAAATAGCTCAACTTTTGAAAAATGCAAGACTAATATAATAAAACAATGTAATAGAAATATCAAGTATAGTGAGGAGTGACAGGACAAAATCTCCAACTCTTAGTAACCATGTATATTTTTTAATACTACTATATTTTAAAATTTTCATTTTAAAAGTGATTTTGAGCGTCTAGTCTAAACAGATTTAGCCGACTCTACTTCAAATTATGTAGCAATTTAGTTATTCAAATTTAATTGTATCAGATTGATAATTTAACTTATAAAATATTTACGCAATTTATACCGTTATCATTTTTTCATCGTTTGGTATAATACATATGTTAAAATTTTGGCAAGGAAATAATGGAATGAGTTATGAGAATAATAGATGCATGCATGGTTAAAGTTTTTTAGGCCCATATTTTATGTAGTTGTCAGTTAGCTTGTTTACCCAACCTATGGATGATCATCTACTTCTTGTTTAATGAGCCTGGTCCAGTCTCCATTTTATAGAGCAAAGCATTAAAAATCATGTCCCCTTGGTTGGTCTTGCAACTGAAAGTTATGTTTCATTGTCTTGGCTTCTTGTCCAAGTGCTGAGTTAGGGTTAGTATATATGATATGAATGACACAAACTAGGTTGATTAAAATTGTACGGTACGCTCGATCCTTTATGGAATGGTCAGGTTTGATGATTGATCTTTCTCATGGACATGTTTTAAGAGATCCCAATCCTTAAATAAATCTTATTATTATTATTATCTGAATTAATTAATTAATTAACAACTTCCTTCTTATAGGAGTTACTCAGATCTCAACCAAAAAAAGTGGTAAACTAGATTAATTTTGAAAAAGACTAGTCGCAAATGTGATGGTGTATTTGCAGTTGAATATGACTACACATGCAAGAGAGACAGGGAGAAAACCCAATACTGATGCGATAGTTCTAAAACGGCCATGATAATACGTTGAATTCAATCCAACCAATCAGTGATACTCTCCATTTTTAATGTATATCTTGTCAATTTTACTTGTTTTTTTTTCTTTTAACAAAGACATATTCAATCATTTAAATTAATAGAATACATGGAAAATAACTTATATTTTTGTGGTTCATAAAAAAAAGAATGAATTTATAAATAAATCAACATTATCCATGTTAATGTCATAAAACAAAAAATATCTACAAATATGAAAAAACCAAAATAATCGGAATACTCATAATTTTAAGAGAACAGAGTATTTTATACATTTTTCAATTAACTATCCGTCCTGGCTTAAATTTAATGGGTGAGACGATAAATAAATATAATTATTTAAAAGAAAGAGGAAATTATCATGCATTCAACAACTGTAATTAGATATCTATTGTTGAAATTTAAATCTATTGACAGAATATATAATATAACGTCGAAGGTAATATATTAATTCAAATCAAACAAACACCAACACAAGATGAAAAACCAAGTAACATTTCATCAAGATGATGAAGGTGAACATATCAATATTATATTCAGATGAAGAAAGTCATATGAAAAACATGAAAGGAAGAACAAATGTGTTAAAACCTCCTTATTTTGATAAAATGATAGAAAAGCTATATAACATGGTGATTACATATGCAAAAGTGGTAAAAAAAAAAAAATAGGCAATGCAATTTGACATTTACCTTGCGGATTTCTGCCTTGAGTTTGACAAATAAAATTTATTTTAATTAGATGTATATTGTGGACATGATTATTCATATCAAACCCTCTTCATTTATATCTGTTGTGAATTGGTATCGTCAAGAACAAACTAAAATATGAGAAAGAGATTGAGTTTCTTGAACAAACACAAAAAACTCTATTAGGTTTTACAAAAGATAAAGATGAAAAAAGAAAAAGAAAAAGAATTGGTTAAAACTATTTTTCTATTCACTTATTCAATAAGAGTTCAAAGATTACAAGTAAATACCAGCAATTAACATCTCTCAACAACCTGAGAAAACTAGTATATTTATAGACTACTAAGTTAACTTAGACTACAAACTAACTTAATAGTTGGTCTTACAACCAAGGCACAATTTGACATGCTAACTTAAACACAAAGCTAACATATTTAAACAACATGTTTGGATAGACTTCACAACTCCTGTCGAACTATGAAGCTACCGTTGTCGACACTAAAATTTAATTTAAATACCGCAAACTCTCCACCTTGTTTCTTCACGCCTCTCAAGACTTCCTTCGATCCCTTCATTACCCTTAGGATGATTTGCTCTCCTTTGAAAACATATCATTTCTTGTAGAATTCACCAAGAGAAATCAAATTCCTCTTAAGATCAAGTACATACCTAACATTAGTCAATAGCCTTATTGATTCATCATGGAGTTTGAAACTCACATATTAAATACCTGTAATTTTGAAAGCTTTGTTGTTTCTCAGCAGCACCGATCCACCATCTTGATCACACAACTCCTCGAACACGTCTTTATTTGGAATCATGTGCCATGTACACCTTGAATGCATAATCCACTCCTTGCTAGAGTCACTGCTTGAAACCACCAGGACATCAGATGATTCATAACCATATTGCACAATGGCTGAATTACCATTATCCTGATTATTCAGTCGATCAAGGCATTTTTTCTTGTATGACCATTCTTTTTATAAAGATAACACTTAATGTTAGGAGCATTACCACCATAAGAATTATTTAGAACTTTACCCTTCTTTTTCTTAAACCTACCATATTTCTAGAATTTCCCCTTAACGAACAAACCTTCACCAATAGAAGATGGCTTGTGCTCCTTTCGTTCGTTCAAATCCTTAGAGTACAAGGAATATTGAACATCTTCAAAGGTCAATGAATCTCTTCCATACAAGAGAGTTTCTTTGAAGTGAGCATGAGACTTAGGTAAAGAGTATAACAACAGCAACGCTTGATCTTCATCATAAATCTTGACCTTGATATTTTCAAGATCAATAATCAACTTTTTGAACATATCCAGCTACTCAGCCAAGGTTTTGTCTTCACTCATCTTGAATGAATACAAATCTTGCTTCAGGTAGAGACGATTAACCAATGATTTCATGATGTACAAACCTTCAAGTTTCGTCCACACGCCAGCTGTAGTTTTCTCCTTTGAAACCTGTCGGAGAACCTTATCACCAATGCTCAATATAATGACATTGTGGGCTTTTTCGACCATCATTGTCTTCTCCCTCTCCTATAGGGCAGCTGCCATCTTCTCTGATTCTTTCAACGCTTCTAACAAACCCTGTTGAACAACAAGGGCTTGCATCTTCAAGCGCCACAAACAAAAATCATTCACATCGGTGAATTTCTCAATCTCATATTTTGTTGACGACATCTTCTCCTCCATGCTCACCACACCAATTTGTTGTGAATTGATGTCAACGAGAGCAAATTAACATATGATAAAAAAGATTAAGTTTCTTGAACAAACACAAGAAACCCTATTAGGTTTTACAAAACATAGAGAAGAAGGAAGAAGAAGAATAAGTATTGGTTAAAATTGTTTTTCTATTCACTTACTCAATAAGGGTTCAAAGATTACAAGTGAATACCAACAATTAACCTCTCTCAATAGCCTAAGAGAACTAGTCTATTTATAGACTACCAAGATAACTTTGGCTACAAGCTAAATTAATAATTTTTCTTACAACTAAGGCCTAATTCAATATGCTAACTTAAACACAAAGCTAACATATTTCAACGTCATGCTTGAACAGACTTCGACTAGAGCATGAACATCTCTTGTCAAACTATAAAGCTACCCTTGTCGACACTAGAGTTTGATCCAAATACCCCAATATCGATTTGTATTTTATTATTTAGTCTTGGTGCCCATGTGAGCGATTAGAGCGCTTGCCTAATTTGTGTCCATTATGTTAGCAATTTTCTAAACTGCGACAACCTCAATCCTGGATAATTGCCCAAAGTTATGTTTCTTTGGAGTAAGTATATGTAATATCACATAATGAGTGAGGTGAATATTAGGAAACATTAACCTAACATTGAAAGGGGTAGGAATACTAGAATTTGGATCAAGAAGGAAGGAAGTAGCAATAAGTATATGAAAATATATGTTGCCTTCTATGAAGTCAAGCTTCTCCAACATTGTGTTTTGATGAAGACAAGTATATTATCTCTAGTTCATGTGCAGTATCAAAGGATGAGAAAATTCTCCATGACTCAAGTTATGATATCAAGACTTGTACCTCAAGCAACATTGTCAAGATGATCTTGGATTTTAGGAGATTGATCACTTCATTAAGGTACAAGTTACAATTTAATCATATGCTTTACCATAGTGCTCAGAAATTTCATATTTAATTCATCTTGATGCATAAAAATATTTTTGATAACTTATGTTTATGAACCATAATGTTTCTTAAAATATTTTTCAAAGTTTTTTCAGGTGTAACCGGTTACACATTTCTGTTAACCGGTTACAAAAATAATTTTTTGACTTTTTTAAAATGCATCAGGTGTAACGGGTTAACCAGTTTCTATTAACCAGTTACATGTTAATCAGTTAAACAAAACCTATAACCGGTTACACCTTACAATTACGTGTTAATCGGCTACCACTGAAGCTCTGGCACTTTTTGGCATAAAATCTGATTCTAACAGATTCTAAATTTTATCTATCAATCAAGACATTCATTCATGGAATTATACTCATTCCAATAGGTATGATTCATGTATAAATACCTAAGGTTTCCGATTTTGAAAACACACATCTTTCATTACAATTCAAACTCATTATTTCATTTTTTTAAAAACAAGTGCCTTGTGTCATATGTTTCTGAGTGAAACTTTTTGCATTCATTTTCATTACATAAATAAAAAGTTTCATCATTTATGTTATGAGCACTTGTGTAAAATATTTGTAAATTGTATACTTGAAAGGGAAGATCAATTCAAGAGATTGATATACATCATTCAACTTCAAACTTCTTGTAAAAACTTAGATTTGTGTGTATACCTTGTTGTCAAGGATTGTTGGAAACATGAGAGTGAGAAAGAGAGAATAGTTTTCTTTTTTCTACTTTGTAAAATCATAAGGGAGTGTTCCATATTGATTAAGTTAATAACTTGTGTATAGAGGTTAGGATTGGGATTGTACAAAGTTTTAACAATATTAAAATCTCTTATTGTGTAAGGGGACTAGAGAACTCTCAGATTGTAGGGGGAAACAGGATATATCGTCGTTGTTCTTTATTTTTCTGTATTTTACCGGTTTCTAAACACTACCAAACTAGAAAGTTAAAAGTAACATTTAGCTAAACCAAAAATCAACCAGAATACCTAATTTACCCTATGTTAGGTACACTCTACACTTACACCTTCAATTCCTGGTTTTCAGCAAAGGAGATTACAGATTTCCGTGAATTCTCGAAGGGTTAGCTTGATTTGCGCTTCTTTACTTCGCTTGTGATGATCCCTCAAACATACCTGAGGATAAAGTAAAACATAATCACTAATATTGGTACACCTCCTTGGGGACATTGTAGATGAATCTCTTAAGAGATGAATCATTAAACCATTTTAGAAAATTACAATCCTTGAAAAATATCTCTATCATGTGATAAGATTTGAGAATCCTCCTTTTTGCAAATTCTCGGGTGAACCTAACCTCTTGCTCTTGAGATAAAAGTAATTTTGAGAAGTAATTGGAGTTAGAGTTACTTTTGGAGGTTCACATTCTCTTGGGAGCAATTGATGATGATGATGATGATGATGATGATAGTTACAGAAGAAAAAGCATACATAAGAAGAAAGAAAAAGAAGACGATTGCAAAAGAGGGATGAAAAACAAAGGAAGAGGCCATACCTAATTATATTCATTGGCTCTAATTGATTATCTTGCCTTGATAATTGATTAAGACATTAGTTTATAGATTCCCTCATGATTTGATTGTAGGCGGCATGCTCTGATCAATGTAATAATGTATTATTCCCTAGGTCTAATCGATTATGTAACGCAAAAATTTGAATTTTAAATTTAAAATTGGCTCAAATCAATTAAGACTTAGATATAATCGATTATTCAAGTAGATATTGGGTTTTTGTTCATTTTTTGGGCCTTAGATTTATATTGGGCCTTGGCATACTGCTTTTGGCATCTCCTTATTTTCATGGCCTTTTACTTTTAAAAAAAATTGTATACTCAACCGAAAGGTTAGTAAAAATAATTTAAATGCCTAAGCATTTAATAAAACATTTTCTAGAGGGTCAATAAGAGACTATGATATTTTAACTTTTATTATTTGTATTACCTCAAATCTCAAGACAACTTGAGAAAAACTCCCCTTCAAAAGGGATGAAAGTGTAATCGTCAAAAATCCATTTCCATGGATTGCTTGATGCAGGAATTTGTTAATATATATAAAACTCTAAATGTTAAATTAGGAAATATATATATATCTTAACAAAAAAACTAATTTATATATATATATATATATAAACTGTTTTTAATAAGTATTTACAAAATCTAAAAAAAACTAAAATATACTTAATTCAAATATTTTACAATAATAATATACTACATGGGGTCAGAAAAAAAAACTCAGGGGGTACGAAAAACAAACGGGCCGAAACCCCCAAACACTAACAGTATGATCCACTTCTCCTTTTTTAACAAAACAAACTTCTCAAAAAACACAAGAGGAAAACTCATATCAACACCATCCCAACCAAATCACGGCTCTCTCTCCATGGAATTCGCATCTGTAGTTCGGAAATTGACAGAGTATTGAAGGAGATGGGTGGAGAGTTTGGATTGTTTAGTGTGAGGCGGAAGAAGGAGGTTCGAGTGGTGGCTGGAAAAAAGATGATGAACATGAATGGGTTGCAAATTGGGTTTCGCCGGATGGGAAGAGTTCTGTTGAGGTTGTGTTGTTGATGATTGTTCCGTTTGAACAAGAAGAAACTTTGGTTAGTTCGAAAAAATGGGTCGAGAGATTTGAAGTTTGTTGATGAAATATTGATTTGCGGTCGAGATGGTTGTTAACGGTGGTTTTAAGTGGTTTCGAAGAAATGGGTCGATGGTGAGTTTGAACGTGTTTGGAAATCTGGGTTGATTCGGATTTGAAAGAGTTTTGAAAGGGGGTTTCTGAGTTTATGATTAATGGTTGGAAAGATGAAGCGTGTTTGAAGTCGGAGGTTTGGTTCTGTTTTGTGGGGGATTTGGTTTGCGTTTCTGAAATGGTGAAATGGGGTTTGGCCATGGTGACGATAGATGAAGATGAAGTTGAGGGTGGTCGGAGAAATAGAGAAGGGCGGTGCGTCTATTTTGCAGTGAAGATGATGTTCGAAGGAAACTAATGAAGTGTTGAAGAAGATGATGAATGGATGATGGATTGTTTGGTTTGTGAAGGAGTTTCTGGGGAAATGAAGAAGATGATGAGGGTGAATAGTAGGGGTGGCAAAATGGATGGATTGGATGGATATGAATTGGATTGTTAATGGATGGATTAAAACAATCCATTAGTCCATTAACAATCCACTAAAATTTTCTTAAAATTATCCAATCCAATCCATCCATTAAGAATAAAATACATTCAATCCATCCATTAACATATTTTTAATGGATGGATATCCATCCATCCAACTTTTTTTTTATTTCGTTAAAATAAATATATTTTTTTATTTTTAAAAAATTGATTTTATTTTATTTTTGAAAAAATTATTTTTTGTATTTTAAAAAAATTTATTTTTTAATATATTTATTAAAAAAACTGATATTTTTGTATTTTCAAAAAAAAATTGATATTTTAATTTTTGAAAAATATTGATTTTTTTCCAAAAAAAAAGTCGGCTTTTTTTTCGAGAAAAAAATTTATTTTTTTTCGAAAAACAAATCAGTTTTTTATTCTGAAAAAAATCAATTTTTTTTCCAAAAAAAAAGTCAGTTGTTTTTTTTGAGAAAAAATTTTATTTTTTTTTCGAAAAACAAATTAGTTTTTTATTCTGAAAAAAAAAACGATTTTTTTTCCAAACAAAAGTCGTTTTTTTTTTCGAGAAAATAAATTTTTTTTTTTCGAAAAACAAATGAGTTTTTTATTCTGAAAAAAAAAACGATTTTTTTCGAAAAAAATTAAACTTTTTTTTCAGAAAAAAATATAGTTTTTTAATTTTTTTTAAAAAAATAAATCTAACGAAAATAAACATAATTCATTGGATCCTTAAAATATGTTGGATGGATTGAATCCATCCATGCATATAAATGGATGGATTGAATCCATCCATGCATATAAATGGATGGATTTAATCCAATTCATTAACTCATTTTTTGTGTGGTGGATGGATTGGATGGATTTTACCTTAATGGATTCAATTGCCACCTCTAGTGAATAGTGTCTAGCGGCTAGGGTTTCAGTCTTGGGATATGAAGGTTGAGGAAAATGAATAGTAGACTATATAGCAGGAGAATGACACGTGGCGTTGTGTTTATGTTGTTAATCCTAGTTAAATGCACCGTTAATCCCTAATTAGATGTTGTTAATTGATAAATGTTGATGCTGTTTTTTTTTTGCTTTTGGTTAATTAAATGTTGGACTAATAAAACTGTACCAATCTATTCTAACTAATAAAATCATTCTAATAACTAATAATAACATAAACCAACTTCTAATTAATTCTAAAAACTAATTAACTGATATCCTAGACAATTAATAAAAATTAAATTCTAAATCAAATAAAATCTAATTTCATTTTAAAAACTAATCTGATATTCTAGAAGAATAATTAAAAAAAAAGGTAAATCTAAACCTATTTAAAAATCTATTTCTATCCATCTCTAAAAACCAATATTAAAATCCTATTAAAAAAACTATTTAAGTTCTATTAAAAACTAATAAAAAGCTCTAAATTAAATCCTATTTTAATCTAATTAAAAATCTAGGTTCTAATAAATTAAAATCTAAATCTAAATTTAAAACCAATAAAAAAAAGGCAAAAATAGAAATAAAATCGCAAAATGCCATGGAAATAGAAATGGAAAAACGGGCGAACACTGGAATGCGCCAAAGTTATCAGCACAGACTGAATCACCAGGACGAGAGCAACTTTCGCTCGACTTCGACATGGAACTTAACATTTGAAATGGTTTAAATCGTCTAAAATGCGAGCAAAACGGATGTAATCCAGATAAATTCAATTCGGCTGATAACATGGGCAGTATGCGAGAAATGATCGACCTAAATGATATGCAGATGAAATGCGAAGCAAAAGTCAGTCAAAGTTAGAAAATTGGAGGGCAAATTTTAGGGTGCAACAATCGACCTTGAAACCATTCGATTACGTTTATTTACATTTTCCCTAAGGGATAGAGCCCAAGCTTGGCTGAGGTCCCTACCGTCAAATTCCATAACGACATGGAATGAGTTAAAGAAAGTGTTCCTTTCTAGGTACTTCCCACTGAGCAAAACGACACAGTTAAGGAACTAGATTACCTGCTTTAGGGAGAAGGATGGTGAGTTGCTCTTCGAAGCATGGGAGCGATATAAGGATTTGATGAGATATTTCCCTCATCGTGGTTTAGAGAAGTGGTTAATAACTCATACTTTTTACAACTGTCTTCTCTATAAAACGAGAATGACCATTGATGCCACAGCTGGCAGAGCTCTAATGAACAAACCCTTCAATGATGCATATGCTCTGATCGAGAATGTGGCTCTGAACCACTACCAATGGGGAAGTGAAAGTACTATGTTGAGAAGTCGTAACCGAAAGGAGAAATGTACGAAGTTACCAGCTTCAACCATATGAATGTGAAGATTTATGGAGTCTCGTAGCTATCGTAGTTATCATGACTCCTGACCGCAAGATCTATGGAGTCCTTAGACATGTCACAACTGACTCTCAAGTATTAGCTAAACCAACCCATGACCAGGTTTATTATGTGCAAGGAAACTCGTATTCTAACACATATAATCTTGGATGGAGAAATCATCCTAATTTCTCCTACAAAAAAAAGAATGCCATATTTGCACCACTTCCCGCACCTACTACTCCACCCGGTTTTCAAACCAAAAAGGAGCCCTTGCTGCTCTTGTTGCCCCTAAAATATCAAACTTGGAACTAATGATAGAGAACTATATCTTGTCTCAGAGTCAGCAAAACAAGAAGTTCATGAATCATAACATCCATACTAATGAGATGATTGAGCAGTTGGCTAATAAAGTTGATGATATGGCCGCCCATAATAAGATGCTAGATACATAGATCTCTCAAGTGGCCCAACAACAAGTATTTACTGTTGCCCCAACTGAAATATTTCCAGGCCAACCGTAACCAAACCCCAAGGGACTTGTTAATGCTATAATATTGTGAAGCAAAATAGAAATAGAGGGCTCTGTTGATAAGAGAGTTAGAGAAAAGGATGTAGGTAAGAATGTAGAAAAGGACACTAAAAAATGGTAGACAAGGACACGGGGAAGGGGCCATTAGTAGTTTAGAAAGAACAAAGATCGATGGCTAAAAAGGTGGTTGAGAAGGATAAAGAATGGCCATATGTACCCCCTTCTCCTTACAACCCTCCAATCCCATAACCTCAAAGACTCCCGAAGTCAAAAATCGAGAGGTAATTTAGGATGTTTGTCAAGCTTTTAAAGACACTCCATATTAGTATCCCTTTTACATAATTTATAACTCAGATGGCTTCGTACACTAATTTTTTGAAGAAAATTATAATGAACAAAAGGAAGATCAATGACGATGGAACAATGGCGGTCATTGAGGAGTGTAACGCCATTATTAAAAATAAGATGACACCAAAAATAAAAGATCTAGGAAGTTTATCAATTCCCTGTGTTATCTATAAATGCGTTATATTGGATGCAAGTCTAACTGATCAAAATGAGTGTCTCACTCTTGTTCCTATTCCAATGCCAAAACTAAAGCAACCTAAGATATAACTCAAAGTGCTACCCAAAAACCACAGATACAAGTATCTAGATAGTGAATTTAACCACCCAATCATAATATTTGTTGATCTAGGAAGAGACAAAATTGAAAAACTCTTTAGCGTATTAAAAGTAAATGTCGAAGCAATAAGATACATTGTTGATTACCTTAAGGGGATCATCCACATTGTGTGTATCCACAAGATTTTGTCACGTGAGTATGGGGCACGTGAATATGGTCTTTTATTGGTCACTCGGGTGAATTGGGATTTGAAAGAATCTCGAGTAACCGTCCAGGTAGCGAAAGTGTAAGTGCTTGGCTAAGCTTTCAAGCATTTTCTCTTTAAATGGGAGAGGGAAATGATACTTCCTAATGTATTTATTTAACTTTATATAGTCAATGCACACTCTTTATCTCGTCATTGTACGCGTGGAAAAAAAGTCTCTTTTTTCGTTCTTTACCACATTCATTCCTCATTTCTCAGGTACCAAGTGTACCCCATACTTATTATTTAAAATAATGTGATTGATCCCAACATCAAGAAGCTTCAGTACTTATTTCTTCACTACTTCGCGCATATTGGGGTCCAGTCACCTCCTGAAGGTTCTTGATGTTGGGATCATCTATATTATTTTAAAAAATAAGTTGGTGGTACACTTGGTACTAGATAAATGTGGAATGAATATGGTGAAGAACGAAAAAAGTGACTTTTTTTTCCACACGTACAATGACGAGATGAAGAATGTGCATTACCTATATAAAGTTAAATAAATCCATTAGGAAGTCTTCATGGATAATTTTTCCATATGTGGGTCATGTTTTGAAAATTGTATAGCTAACTTAGAGAGAATGCTCGAAATGTGTGTTAAGGTTAACCTCGTATTAAACTGGAAAAATGCCATTTCACGATGAAGGAAGGCATAATCCTCGGACATCTAGTGTCTGCAAGAGGAATCGAGTTTGGTAAGGCAAAAATATAAGTTATTGAAAAGTTACAACAACCCACCACTGTGAGAGAAGTTCAGAGCTTTATAGGACACATTGGATTTTATCGATGATTTATTAAAGACTTATTAAAAATTTATATACCCTTAAATGATCTTCTGATGAAGGACGTTGAGCTCATCTTCGATTAACGATATCATGAGTCTTTCCAATTGTTAAAGCATGCATTGATCTCAACCACAATAATGCAGCCTCCTGTTTGGAGCATTCCTTTCGAGATCATGTGTGATGTGAGTGACTATGTTATATGTGTTGTTCTAGGACATTGTAAAGACAAGAAGTTACACACAATCTACTATGCTAGTAAAACCTTAGATGAAGCTCATATTAGTTATGCCACTACTAAGAAGGAGCTTCTAGCCATCGTACATGCGATCGACAAATTTTGTTCCTACCTAGTAGGATCGAAGATCATTGTCTACACAGACCATGCCTCTATTAGGTATATACTTAGTAAGAAAGATGCCAAGTCGATACTTATTTAGTGGATACTATTATTACAGGAGTTCGATATGGAGATTCGTGATAAGAAAGGGATGGAGAATATGGTGGCGGATCACTTGTCTAGGATTAATGATTTGAAAACAAAGGAGTTTCCCCTAAATGATTCATTCCCTGATGATAGGTTGATAACCTTCTTAAAATCCTAGGAACTGTGATATGCCCATCTCACATATTACCTCTAACTTAATTTTCTCTGCGAGAAATATTTTCTCGTTACAAAAATAAAGTGCTACGATTTACATGAGTGACAATGGCAGATGGAAATCACATTCTAATCTCTCGTTATTTAAATTTGAATTAAAATTACTAGTTTTCAATAACGCACAAACAAACCGATTGCATCGGCTTAGAAAAACATTGTAGTAATAGATAACAGTAATTGGTGATTGGTCTATGTGGGATCGATAATCTTTTATACGAAAACCGTTAAAGTCATGCACTAGCGGCCCTATCACTTCCTCAAAAGAGCTTCTTGATGAACTTAATGATGATTCTTCTAAATTCATTCTTTCATCCTTCAATAGTTGAATTAATTTGTTGAGATTTTAAAAGATTTTTTCTCTCTTAGATTTTTCTTTAAAAATTATAAACACTTCCATCTCTCGATTTAAGGATATGGATCATGTTTCTGATTCAAATTCTTAACTCTTATATATTTGTGCGAAACAAAAATTATAATATACCCCTTAAGATTTTCAATGGTTGAACACTATATGTGAATATATTCTTTTCACATTAATTTTATGTTTTAGTTTCTTAGATGTGTGTGTTTATTATCTCTTGCTTGATACTTAGAGAAAATTCATAAATTATTTCAAGAGTAACCCTCACGTCCTTGGTGGACTCAGAAGTAAAAACATAATAAAATACCTTAGAACTTAAAGCATTTATCAAAAGATGTTTTACTTTAAAAATAAGTTTGACTTTTCTCATATCCTCTCTGGCCATTCAAAATCAAGTTTATTTACTACCTCGTTGTTAAAGGAGAACGTAGCAATAAATTGACTATTATTTAACATATCCCACATTTCAATATAGTTAGCTTTGACGAAAGTTTCAAATCCCACTTTTCATAATTCAAACCTATCACCACCAAATAGCGGATGTGTATTCACGAAAAGACTCTTGTTAAAAGAAGAAGTGTTTGTATTCATCATCATCTTTATCAAGAGATGACTAATCTTTAAATAAGATTTAGACTCTGAAGTCACTTGTAGGACATGAGACTCCAAACACAAGAGAGGGAGGTGGTGAGTTGTGTGAGATTGAAAATCCATTTTCAAAACAAATATCTTTCACAAAAACAAAGTTAAAAATCTTTTGTAACACGAATAGAGTAAAAGCATCGAAATTAAACAAACAAAAAACAAAACTGCAGCATAAATAAATGAATGAAAAAAAAGAAGAAGAAAAGAGTTAGTGGATAAGATAAAACACAAGAATTATAGAGGTTTGGTCTTAATGAAGTGACCTACTCCTTTATCTAAGAAATGTTTCTTGAGAGTTTCCAGTATCTTGAGAGCTTTTCTAAAATATGGCCACAAACTTCCTTTTACAAGGATTGAAGTTTTTCAATCACTAGCTACCCAACCAAGATCTGGAGTTTTAAGTATAAAGACCTCTACAATCAATTGAGAGCTTTTAGCACAATCTAAACTCATGAACCAAGAGAGAGCTTTTACCATATAGCTAAGCTCAAGAATTGATTGAGATTTTTAATAACGGAGACCTCCATAACCAAACAGAGGTTTTAGTTGGTTTATTTTAACAACTAAAATATAATTTTTCACTTGGTTTAGCTTACAACCGAACTAATTTTTATCTTAAAGTGATATTACAAATATTTCCTTACACCATACCAAACTACCTCACAAATATAAACATTTACTCTCAAAATCACTAAGGCAAAATGTGAAGAGAAAAAAGAGTGAGAGAAATGTATCTCAAATCAGTTTTTTGGTATGTTAGAAATTAGAAAGGAGATCTCTATTTATAGGACAAAAGGTGGCTTAAATATGAAAATAATTCATGGGCTTTTTATAGCTCTTAATTGATTATGTCAAGTGCATAATCGATTATGGCACCCCAAAATGGAATGTTTTCACTTCTAGACGTTGCCAACAATATAGGCATTTCACCTACCAATTTTAAGCATTAAATTGTGAAATAATTGACTATCCCGAGGATCTAATAAATTACCCTTTTGTAAAATATGCTTCTAATAGATCAAACAGTTCTCTAATCAATTGACTTGGGTTTAAAACATTTTTAGGTGATTTTATAAATCAAGAGAGGCTTTTCAAGAGGTTTAATCAAGTGTGTGTGTGTGTGTGTGTGTGTGTGTGTGTGTGTGTGTGTGTGTGTGTGTGTGTGTGTGCGATTTACCTTAGTAAAATTGAGAGTTAGTCTATACCTTTATAGAACATGATCACTCGACACAGACAAGCGAGCTTTCACACTCTCTCTTTCATGACTTTGAAGCTTCTGGTTCCTTGACACATTATCTTTGAGTTTAACACTTATCTGAAACCTTGAATCTTCTTCTGATGAGACTTGAGATAAATTTGTACGATAACCTCCATCATTAGACAAACCACTTGATTAGAGATCTTCCTTGACTTCACTAAAGGCCGATTGACATAAGGTGTTGTCTCTATAAATAGGAACAAATAACTTGATCCCCAAGCACGTCAATCTTGATATTCATAACTTGATTACCAAAACTTTAATATTGAATCATATCCACTTGATCACTGCATCAGATGATCTTCAGGCTTTATATTAATCAACACATCTTAATTCTTCAAGCACCATTACTTTGTCACTATATCAATCACACTTGAATAATCATATCAAGCACTATCACTTGATTAACAATATATCAAGCCTCATCACTTGATCAACACATCATATGATATTATATGAACCAACTAACCCTGAACAACAAAACTGATGAATACTTCTCTTAAGAGCATTGTTAACATCAAAACCAAATCAATAATTTTCTACATACTTCATACTTGTAAGCACATAGATCCACATGTTTGAAAATATAACTAGTAAAAAACCTTCAAATCATTTAACACTTGTTTCATCGACATTATCTCACAAATTCTTTATGTCTAAATATTTCTACGACTCTTCATCAATCCAATGCACTTTTCTTTTTTTCTCCTCCGAGTAACAATGTTTCTACTTAAGAAAGTAGAATATCAAAAAATAGATCTTTGATCGGTGCTGAACTTCAATGTATGCCTCCATAGTTAGCATTTCGCCTTTTTTAATTAGGAGTCTTTTACTAGAAGTTACTTTAAGATACAATAAAACTACATCTATAGCTCACAATTAGTTAATTCATGAATTGAAATGGTGGACTTATCCTTGGAGAAAATAGCTACCAAAGATAACCCCTTTGATAACCTTCCAAACCTTTTACCAAGACCAACATTCCAACACTATTAGAACTTGTTGAAGGTTGTGAATGTGGAAAGATTTGCATTATAAATGTGACTCACTCACTCCTCACCAGTCACCTAGCTGAAAGAGAAACTTTAGGTCCCACTCTAAAATTTACAACCATAATGGAGTGAATGAGTGAGTGTGGGTACCATTTTACAATACTATTATTCAACATTTTGGCCCTTTGAATCTCATTCTTACTCTCTACACTCTCCTCACTATCTCTTTGCAAAATGGAAAATGGATTACCCTTACTTCATTCTCTCTTGCAACATACTCTAAGAACCACATGCTCACTTCCTACTTCTTCATCTTCTTCCAAATGGGTCTATGCTGTTTTTTGGAGAGTAGTACCAAGAAACTTTCCTCCACCAAGGTAACTATACCAATGAACAATCCATGTTTTTTTTAACATAGGAAATTTGATTTTTTTATGTTAATGTTTTTTAGGTGGGAATTTGGAGGGACTTCTCTTGATCGTTCCAAGGGAAATAAAAGAAATTGGTATAAGTTTTATTTCATGAAAAAAAAATGTTATTCTTTTGAATAAATAATAAAATGCAATGTAGAATATTATCAAATGAAAAACATGTTTTGTTTGTTAGGATTATTGTATGGGAAGATGGATTCTGTGATTTTAATGAATGTGAGCAAAGGAAAAATGGTTACATGAATGAAAGATTTGGAGCTGATGTATTCTTCAAAATGTCTCATGAAGTTTATAGTTATGGAGAAGGGTAACAAAATAAAAAATTTCAGATTTCGCGTTGCCGTAGAGTCAAAATGTTGTATTATAGAATTTGATGTATATTGTTATTATATTCTGCAGATTAGTGGGGAAAGTTGCAGCAGATAATGGTCACAAATGGATTTATAGTGACACTCAAAATGGATGTGAATCTAACTATACTGGTCCATGGAATGCTTCAATTGATCATCATGTAAGAGATAATTGCTATTTGAAAAAAAAAATTAGTTTTTTCACATTTTCTTTCATTTTTCTAAAATCTAAATATTTTGATTTCTTACAGCAACCAAAGGCATGGGGGTTTCAGTTAAATTCAGGCATTCAGGTTAGTAAATTGATTCAACAATAAAAGAAAAATAAAATTCCTTTTTTTTTTCATTTTATGTGAATGCAAATATTATAATTGTTCCAAATTTATTTAACTAATAATGCTATCAAATTATTATTATTTTTTTGGTAGACTATTGCTCTCATTGCTGTCAGAGAAGGTTTAGTACAACTTGGTTCATTTAACAAGGTATTCCTATCTCTGAAGCATGAAACATAACCGCAATCACTGATACATTGATATTAATAATAATTTTTAGTGTCGTTTCAGTGTTAGACATTGTTATAAACATAAACTTTTAAAAGTGTCATGATTACAAAGATTATTACAAATATATCTAAAATCACAAGTTGTGTTCAGATTGCAGAAGATGTTGATATAGTGCTCAACATACAAAGGAAATTCAGCTACCTCCAAACAATACCACCAGGACTATTTTCAATTCAAAGACCACCATACACACCCTTTCAACATCCATACATTACAAAACCCAATTTCCAAATCATTGAAAACAATGAAATTTCTAAGAACCATGTAATCAAACTCAACAACTTACATGAAGAAAGATCCAACTATTTATCCATGCTATCCATAAACTTAGGTAGAAATCTTCTTCCACAAAATGGAACATCCATTCCATCTCTTTGGTCACCTCAACCTTCTTTGCCTAACAATCACAAAGTGAAGATTGAAGAAGGATCATTTCATATTGATGATTATGCTCCTAACTCCTAAATAAATAGCATTAGTGTTTCAGTAACTATAGTAATTAATTTTCATGTAATTAATTATGTATTATGAGACATTGTTGTGATTTGAACCATAATAATGGTATAGGTGGCACATTTTTTATGTGTGGCTAAAATTCAATCAATCATAGCAATGTACTATGCTTCTTTCTTTTGTGTATTAATTCTAAATATAAATGCAATGCAGATAATATCTGTTACAAATTATTGTGCACTAACATTTCACCTTTTTTTTTCCCATTATGTGAAAAGACATTGTGATGTTACCTCAATATTTGTGATTGGATCCCATTTGTCAAAAAAATTTATAAGCCATTAAAAAACTTAACAATAAGTTCGCAAATTCTAATTCAATGGACGCAAATTCTAACTCATTTAATATTATGATTCAAATTCTGAGCTTTGTGCGTAAATTTTTATAAATTATTATCATTTTATCAGTAGATTAGATCAGGTCAGATTTTAAAAATTTAGAGTTAGATCTATGATAAATTTAGAGTCAGATTTTAAAAATTTAGAGTCAAATCTATTATAAATTTTGTAAATTTTTTTTTATTGGTCTAACATTTAAGTCTAATTTCTATTAAACACATCAGATCCAACTTAAATAGATTGACATAAGTAGCCGGCTTGATAAAAAAATTAACAATAATATAAATTTTTGTATTAAGATTCATAAAGTTGATATATAAATGTTTGTGTAACAAACATTTAACGAATGGTATAAAAATCTAACAAGTTAGCTCAAAGGAAAGAATGCAAGTGGGGTGGGACAAAGGTGTCAGAGGTATCCCTATGAAGTGTGGTGTTCCATTTTATGGGCTGTGTTTTGAAAATGAAATGCAAGAAAAGAGTGATAATTGAATTTCAATGTCTGCATCAAAGCTGTTGTATGCGACAATTACTATTTGCCTCTGGTCCCCAACAGCCAACAACAACAATACACTCTTTTTCTCCTAAAATTTATAGGTCTATGATTAATATATACATATAAGGACATTATGTAATGACATTGGGTCACTTTATTAACATGCAAATTATGAATGATTAATTGTTCATTTATGTGAACCTATATGATTGTATAGTCTCTAGATTTGCTATCTTTAAGGTTTGCTTATTACTAAAAGTTTTTTCTTTTTTTTGGTAGTTTCGCTCCATTTCTTGTTATTGTTATTGTAACTGGTTGAAGAACTAATAGACTATAGAAAATGCATGGCACTATTCTCCATGATTAAAAAAAGATTACTATTGGACAATTAAAATATTAAGGAGGTGGCTTATGCTTAAGAGATAAGATTAAACTCATATTTAGTTAATTTCTATAAATAAGAAAAAATTTGTGTTTTAGATTCGTTGAATAAATAACATATTTGAAAAAAAATATAGACTAAGTACATTAGTTATTGAATGAATTAAAAAGCAAAATTTTGTTATAAATAAGTTCAGTAAGAAATAAAATTAGAATTCAGGTAGCAATTTTAGCAACACCTTTTACTTCTTTAGTTTATAAGTTCATGTCTATTTTCTTGCCCATATAAAGCCTGATGTAGTGACATGAAGTTTATATATATATATATATATATATATATATATATATATATATATATATATATATATATATATATATATATATATATATATATATATATATATATATATATATATATATTCTTTCTCTCTTTTTATTAATATGTGATTTTTATTTTAATTAGAAGTCTCATTTAATATCGTATCAGAGCATGTTAGATTCTGCTATTACAACAAATAACGTTTTTTATAACGAAAATTTCACCTCGAACAATAGAAAGTCGAGGTATAAAGTCAAAAGGCGTTATTTTTTATTATTTAAAAAAATCATATATTTCCTTAATTTTTTATAACATCGAGGTGAAAAAACAACTCAGTACAAGTTTCGATTTCTAGCTATTGCACTTTATGATTTTATTTGTTTATAAGTGTAAACAAAATGCTCTAACCACTCAGTTTTCTATTTATCCAAGGCATAAAATAATAAGATTTTACTATAAAAGCACTCGTTAAACAGATTTTATCATAATTCTTACTAATATGAAGTTTCCCCAAACTCACAAGCATCATTCTTTGGGATGAATTCTTAGAGAGAAAAAATCTTAAATATTCTTGTATCTTGAACAAAATATTTTTTTTGTCCTTGTTATTCATCCCAACATAATGGTGTTGATGTTGTCGTTATTGTATTTTTGTAATAACCCTCAATTAAAGAAGGGAGTTCAACCTTTGAAGAGTACTCGGTTGATAGATTGCAAGTGCAGAAAATCATTTTTGCTTCAAGTTAAACAAAGAATGGAGCTTAACCAACAAAGAAGAAAGTTTAACCAACAAGGAAGAAAGTTTAACCTTTGAACAAAGAAGAGAATGCAACTAAATCTGCATATCAGCGAAGATATTCAGTAATAAGAGTAAAGATTTATTGTAAACAATGTAGTTTCAAAAAAAATTATTCACCTCGATTTTCTTCATCACCGAGTTGATAGTTAAAAGGAGAAGATAAAAAGAACTTGAGTTTTATTTATAGTAAAACCAAAGTGTTTGGTAATCATATTTTACTATAAAAACACTCGTTAAACAGATTTTACCCTAAAACTAACTTATATGTAGTCGCCCCAAAGAGAATAAATATTCACCGTCGTCCATTTTGATCATGAGTTGCTACTACATATCTCTGTGATGCATTGCAAGTGCAGAAAATAAAAATTCTCATTGAGAAACAGATCTGTAGTATCTTGCATGGGACATGGACGTGGAAAATAAAAAATCTCTCTAGGAAACATATTTTACAATGTATTTTTAATATATTGTGTAAATAATATAATTTTAGAAAACAGCTTATTCACCTTTGTTTTCTACGTGATCGAGAGGATATTTAAGCGTTTTTTTACCATATCTAACGCCCTTAAACAAATCTTTATCGTCCATTTAATGTTTATCAACACTCAAAAATATGTCATTAGTGATCCGCGTGAAACCTAATGGACATCCATTATAAAAGCATGTTGAATATTGAAAATCTAACCTATATGGAACATGAAGCGCTTGAAACATAAATGCGTTTAGAAAAGTTGTGTAAGATTGATTGCAAGAGTATACAATTATTTGGGTTTAAAGTTTATTTTCTTAAATATTTATTTGAGCACAAAATCATATATTTGAGTATTGATTTTATTTATCTAACTCTTATTTTATTTTGTTTCAGAATCAAATACATGCAAAGTCTTAGAGAATATATTTGCACCAACATTTGATCTTCACCCACCTAGAAAATTTTATTTTTATCTAGATCTATAGGGAATTTGATTTTTATTTGGATATTTTGTGTAAACAATGTAATATTCTGGGTAAACCATATAACGATTTTCTTTTTAAAAAAAAAGAAATAATCTTACCCCTCGATTTTATTTGTAAACCAAAAGGTAAGATAAATGAATTTTAAAAATAATAAAAATGTATTTGTTGGGGCTCGAACTCATGTCCATATAACTTTACCTCTTGGTTTTAATTCCACCGAACTGATAAGTGGCGAGTTTTCATGTCGTCCTTTGTTACCTCGTTTCTTTAGCCGATATATTATTAATTTCGCATCTGGTAAAAAAAAATATTTTTTGTAGTAGTGTACTAGTGTGAATGTCAAAAATATTTTGAGTGTATGAGAAATAAAAGAGTTTTCATTGTTTTAAAAATTATTGGAAGTATATTTGTAAGAGAGATATGACAAACAATTGCAATTTTAGTTGATACAACCCAAAATTAGATGCAGAATTAGATTTTAGTTATTGGGAAATTTTGATGACAACGCCTATAAAAAGTCACAGTGTTTTGAGCTTTCTGGATTCCGTTTTACAAGAAGAAGTTGATGAAGTCGCTCATAGAATGGACCAGTTGGAACTTTCACAAATTTATAAAGGAAGTGATTACTCAATATTTGGCAAAATAGAATATGCCAAGATGTTAAAAAAGCATGGAACATATTGAAGTTATCAAAAAAAGGAGTAGAGAAGGCTCAGAAATCCAAATTATAATCGATGCATAGAGAATATAAAAGGTACGAAATGACTAATTAGAAATGGTAGAACAATATTTTTCCCGTGTTATAAATCTGGTCAACAAGATGAAAGTATATGGAGAAGATATTTCAGATAGAAAAGTGGTAGAAAAGATTTTGCGCGCGATGCAGATGAAGTTTGACCATGTGGTGACTATAATAATTTAGTCCCACGACACAAACGCTTTATTTGTAGCAAATTTACAGAGAAGCATTGAAATTCATGTCAACATAATATTAGAAAATACCAAGAAAGTAGTAAAAGAAGAAGGTCTCAAGAGTCAAGTAAACTTCAACAACACTTTTGATTAAAGTCGTAATTTAGAATAAATATGTCAAAATAATTACAACAACAGAGGAAGAGGAAATTATAGAGGCAAAGGTCGAGGAAATTATGGAGGAAGAGGACGTGGAAACTATAACCAATAGAGAGACAACAACTTTAACAATTTCATTCTGGTGCATCAAGGAAGAGGTGGACATAAATTTGGATTTACATATCTATTTAATCTTGTTTTTGGTAAATCAAATCAAAATTTTTAATTTACTTATAGGATTAAACTCGAAAAAATCCTAAGAACATATTGTGCAAAAGAGTTTAAGAAAATGTGTTCATGTTTGGAAATTAAATGTTTGAATATGGAATAATTGGATAGAAACTTCAAAAGTAAAGTGAATAATTGCTTAAATAATAAAGTAAATGATAAAAGCAATCGAGTTAAATGCTTGAGTTAAAAATGGGACACAAATTCGTACGTTCCTCCCATAAATTCACTATTTATGTAACTTTGATGTTTGAATTCTATTGAGGACAATAATGAAAAATGTGAATCCTTGTTACAGAGATTAAATAAACCTATATACATGTACATCAATAACCATTGACAACAACTAGTTTTCTAGAAATCAACACGCATACCATTATGTGGTCTTTTTGTTTTTTGCATTGCTTCCACGTGTCTTCAATCCTTGAAATGCTGCAAAATTTCCACTTCTCTCGAGATACATTCCTAGTTGAATCTTACAATTTTGGTGTCGAACCATGCTTTAGCTGCTTGTGTTTAGCCTGTGTATTGATCTCACGCCCTATTCCTGTCAAATAAGCAAAATCACTACAAACCTTTTTAAGATTTTGAACATATTTTGAAGAGGGAGTGATTCTAATCTTGTTGATCTTTTCTTGAGATTCTTCCAAAGAAAACTTAGTGGGTTTAAGTGCAACTTAAGTCAAAAATTAAAGGCTAACAGACCCCCCCCCCCCCCTTAAATGCCACTTTTTTCATGTTTGCAATATGGAAGAAATGTGGTGTTTTTAGCAAAATCTCGACACAATTCACAGTAGTCAGCATACTTCATAGTTATCATGACCAACACCACTTATTCATAACATCAACTTACATGCGTGCACCCACCATCATTGTTCCAACATCCAAAACCATTGTGTGCCACATAACTAACCGCTTTAAAAGAAAATCATTTAATTAATTTTAATCTAAGAATTAAAACGTTAGTGAGTTTTTAGAGGGAAATTGAAAAGTATTCTTCCACAACTATGTGTACACTCTCCTTTTCTTGTTTTTCCTTTTCGCCATTTCTTCTTCTCTGAACCCTAAATTTTTTCACTTTTATGCAACCTTCATTTGCTCTTCTACTCAAGTTCTAAGAACAATGGCTTCTTATGGTATGAAAAAATAACTTTGAATTCCATCTCCTGATGATGTTACTGCTCTTACTCTCTCTAGCAATCACACCTATATCCCAAAGCCACCAATGGAGAAAGAAAAAATTGTCATCTAAGTTTCCCATGTATTAATCCCTTTTTCCATCTCAGGTAATGTTAATGTGCTTTTGGGTCAATTTCTTGTATCCTCTGTAAAACCTGCTAAGTTAAACAAAATATTTCATTGTTTCCGCCACTATAAACCTCGCATATTTGAGGACAAGATCTATGAGTTAGTTTTTATGGGTTTACCTCACAGTGTCTTGTTCTTTTCCTTCTATCAATAAGGAAGCTTATATCAATTGGTTGAACAAGGTAAAAAAATAAGAAAGAACAAGGTATATTTGACTTGATTAAATTATCTAAAGTTGGCCTTAAACATAACACCCACGTGCTCATTTCAACCCTTTACTTTTGGGAAGGTTCGAGCAACACCTTTCACCTTTGTTCTAGAATGATAACCCTCACTCTTTTCAATGTGGATGTTATTACGGTTCTTCAATCAACTGAGGATACCTTCGACCGTACTCTTAAAAACAAAATCAAACCCAATTTCAAGGTGGGTGGCCAAGGCAATTATGAATAAAATGCAAACATCTGAGACATTTAGGATTTGTGATATTATTCATGATATGAGACATAATTACTCTGTGGGAATTACTGTGGCTGGGGCATGGAAGGCAAAGCCGATAGAAAAGAAGATAATTGAAGGAGATGCAGACAAGCAATATGCAAACTTATGGGGATATGCTACAGAGTTGCAAAGGGTAAATGTTGGGAATATTTTGAAGATCAACATTGACCGACCAAACCCATCAATTCAACCAAGGTTTGGATCTTTTTACTTTTGTTTTGATGGTAGTAAAAAAGGATTCATAAATGGATGCAGTCCATTTGTTGGGGTTGATGGATGCCATTTGAAGACCAAATATGGTGGTCAAGTTTTAATTAATATGGGTAGGGACACCAATGACCAATACTTCCCATTAGCCTTTGGTGTTGTGGAAACTGAAACAAAAGACAGTTGAAGGTGGTTTCTATAGTTGTTAATGGAAGATGTTGAACAAGACAATAGATATGTCTTTATTTTAGATCAGCAAAAGGTGTGTCATTTTCAACTGTTAGCTGTTATTTTATACTTTTCATTATGTTTTCATACTTCTCATTATCAATTGTTAGTTGTTTTTAAAGGCGTGTCATTTTCATATTTGTTACAGGGTTTGTTAGCGTATTTGAAGAAATATTTGAATGAATAAAGCATAGGTTGTGTCTAAGACATTTGTATGCAAACTTCAAGAAAAAGTTTGGAGGTGGATTATTAATAAGAGATCTCATGATAGGAGCAGCCAAGGCAACTTACTATCAAGGATGGATGCAAAAAATGAATGAACTGAAGCAAGTAGATATCAAGGCTTGGACATGGCTAATGGGAGAACCTCCAAAATGTTGGTGTAAGCATGCAGTTAGTTTTTACCCTAAATGTGATGTACTGATGAACAATATTGTTGAGTCTTTTAATGTAACAATTTTAGTAGCTAGGGATAAACTTATACTAACTATGTGTGAATGGATTAGAAAGTACTTAATAAATAGGTGCAGTACTTCTGCCATCAAACTTGAAAAGTCGCCACACAATGTTATGCCAATTCTTAGGAAGATATTAGATAATATGGTGGAAATGAGTGGTCATTGGATGCCAAATTGGGCTATGGATGAAAATTTTCAGGTTACTCATTCTTAAAACAAACAGGAATTCATAGTTGACATTGCCAAAAGGTCTTGTACATGTAATTTCTAGGAGTTGGTTGGAATTCCTTGTAGGCATGATGTTGCAGCTTTAGGTTTTAGGTAACAAAATCCAGAAATGTTTGTTGATGAATGTTACTCTAGGTAAAAATATGCCATTTGTTATGGTTTTGTTGTGAGTCCATTAATGGACAAGAAATGTGACCTGAAGTTGAAGGTGAAGAGCTTCTACCTCATAGGTACAAAAAAGGTCCAAGAAAACTAAGAATTAGGGAGTGTGATGAGGGTGGTGCTAGAAGAAGATTGCCTGGTGTATTTTATAGGTGTACAAAATGTGATTAGTTTGGACACAATGTTCAGTCATGCAAGAGAAAGAAACAAGATCCAAATGCCTTGAAAAGAAAGGTATTGTTGTTTATTTGTTCAATATTTTTTGTAGGAAAAGGTCAGGTCTAATGCAGGTACAAGTGCACCCACTGAAGTGAATTCTAGTCAACCAACTGATGCAAGTCAACATGATGTAGGTAATGGTTCTACTAGTCAAAACCAACCAGCTGATGCAAGTTAACATGATTCAGTCACAATTGATACATGATTGTTTGGTGATATTTTTGATGAGATTATGTCAACCATACCTGACATCAACACAGGAAATTGGGCTATGCAAACAACAATTTACATCAGCTTAGCAAGTACCAAAAAGAAAGGCAAAGCTAAAGACAAACAAGAAGGCAAACCAATGAAAAAGAAGTCAAGTGAGAGAATTAAACTGAAATGGTTTCAAAAACCAATCATAGGGTCTGATTCAAACCCTAACCAATAAGTAGTTTTATGACCTTTTGTAATCAATTATGCCCTTATGTAGTGACTTATGTCATTTTAATATGCCCTTTTGTAATGCCTTAGTGCCATTTTGTAATGACTTATGCACACTTTGTGTGCCATTTTGTAATGACTGTAATGCACACTATTAGTGCCATTTTGTAATGACTAATGCACACTTTTGGTGTCATTTTGTTATCATCTTATAAACTAATTATTTCATTACTTTTTATCACAATCATTGAATGACAACAAAGTTACACATTTTATTAATACAAAGCAATTTTACAATGTGTTCGTAATCTTCAACATTGCAAACAAGATGAAAATACATCAAACTACATAACTTCCAAATACATTAAACTACCGAATATTACAACAAGATGAAAATTACATAAACTTGTACAACATTGCAAAAATAAACTAAGAGATCACAATTGTCATCTTCAAATTAAAATATTTCTTCTTCTGAACTTCAATCTTCATCTTTGCCTTTTCTAACTTCTTCATTGTGATTTCTAACTTCACATTGCCATCTGACAGTTTTGGCAACTTGGTTGAATATTAGAATTCTCATTCATACAGTCTCCAATTTCATCATCCCACACAAACAGGTCACAGTTATTCTCATTCTACAAACACAAACAACATTTACACAACTATGAACATCTTAAACATCAATTTTTCATTTTAAACAACATTTACAAAAACAACATTCTTACCCCTGCGTTACGACATCTCCAGAATTTCCTATTACGATTTTGAACAGTGTTAGCGACCCACATCTTCATTGCACGATCGCACCCATACTTGGGTAAAGATGAAAATTCAACAGAAGGTGTGTTGCTGCTTCCAACTGAGTTGCTTCCAACCATGTTATCTTATACGCAAAATTGTACTAGGGAGAAGAAGAAGAAGAACGAATTCAGAAGAATGGAAGAAGAATAACGAAAACGCGAACTGATTTTGGAGCCCTATGGAGAAGAAAATGAAGAACGAAACAAATGAAGAAATGCACAATCAGCCTATCAACTTGGCATTAAATTGTACCGTCAGCGAAACAACAGCTGCCAACTAGAATGTCTCATTTACATAATTAGTGAAATTGTGATTTAATGATCTTCA